>JANSVG010001448.1:0-11300 GCA_025434525.1 Malurus alboscapulatus | reverse complement strand
CCTGCAGATCTTGCGCAGGTTCCTGCGCTTTGGGCGGAGAAAGACCACCGCCACGGCAGCTGAGGGCACGGCCGAGCCCGAGTCCMGGCCGAGYGAGCTGCAGGCCAGGCCCGGTGTCAGCAGAGCGTCCCGTGAGCGTGCAGGACGCTCTGACACGGCAGTGGCTGAGCACGGGGCCAGGGCTGAGCTGGCAGGGACCGAGCTCATGGATGTCAGGAACAGCGACATCGAAAGGGCTCCGCTGCCAGTAAGTACTGATGTGGTCACTCCCACTGCGACTGTGGTCCCTGCTCTCAGCCTGGACTGTTTCAAGGGCAAGGCTGTTTCTGCTCAGCAGCAGGTGAGCAGCCTGGGCTCAGGGCTGGAGGCCTCCCAGGATCGGGTGCCCCTCAAGCCACGTGCGCTGGGCCCCCTCAGCCTTTGAGGCCAGCACAGTGCGGTGCAAAGGGAAGCACTTGTTGGGGGAAACCGGGCAGCTGGCTCCCTTGGACAGCACTGCAGCTCTTCCCCATTGCCTCCTCCAGGTGCCAGCCAGGGTGAGGAGCATTCAGCAGGCACTGGTGTCCCCTGTCACCGTGGATGCCGGGCTGCAAGCTGACATCGTGAGGCTGGCCCAAGAACACCCCGTAGAGCTGGTGCTGTCCCTCCTGCGCTGTGCCCCATCATGTGACAGGTACGGGGCACAGCTGCCCTGAGAGCTCAGGCCTCGGCAGGCTCTGCCAGACGGGCGCAGAGCTCTGGGACCCCCTGTTTCCTGAGCCTKCTKCCACRYTCCCYTYCCGGCCCCTCAGGGCASHGGGGCTCTGTCACCCGGCCCCACGCAGCTGCCCAGGGCACGGCAGTGATGCCGAGCTCTGCTCCCACAGCGCTGCTGCAGTGATGTGGAGACCAATAGGCTCCTCGGAAGCAGCAGTGCAGGAGGCAATTCCAACGCTTCAGCACATGATGGGGGACGGGCTAGAGGCCAGCATGCCATTGCCCTATGGGGAGGATGAGGACRCCTTTGCCCTGGCTGTGAGTTTCTAGAACTGGTCTTTGCTCACCCTCCAGGTTAAACTTTGTGCCCTGGGAATCCTTGGGCCTTGGCCCGGGTGGGCCTGGAGAGGTTGGTGCTCAGGTCTCTTCCTTTCCTCCAGGAAAATGGCCACGTGCAGCTGCTCTCCATCCACRCCTTCTGCAGGGTGATGGAGTTGGTAGCGGAAGAGGGGAAGRGGTCTCTMAKGCCAATTGTGAGGCAGAGCCTGTTCCCCCTCTTCATGCACTGGCACAATGAGGACTGGCACGTGGCAAAGGTGAGCTTTGCTGTGATGCTGATGCATCCCTGGGAGGGGGCTCGGCCGCCTCCCGCCCCAGCGCCTGGCGGGCTCCGGCCTCTCCCTGGTCTGGGCACGGGGACACGGGTCCTGTGGCCTGGGCTGAGGTTGCCACCTGYGGCTCTCTGCTTCTGCTCTCCAGGCSTCAGGCGAAGCACTSCTTTGYGCAKCCYRATTCCTCGAKAGGAGCGATCTCCAGGAGCTCCTCGAGAGGAGGAAGCGGATGAGGGTTGCCAAGTGCCTGGTAAGGACGGCCCGCAAGCCCCAGCCGGGCCTCGGGGCTGTGCGGGCAGGGGAGGCCGGTGCTGGGTGYGGGGAGCGCCCGGCCGAGGGTCAGAGCCCGCACCGAGGCTCCCTGTGTGCTCTGTGCAGCTGACAGAGGACGAGAGCCGAGCGGCCGAGCACCTGCGCTGGGCCCTGCAGTTCCTGGAGAGCCCACAGAAGCRCCTGCGAGGGGCGGCCGTCAGGTTTATSGGTGAGCCTTGAGCCCTGGCTCCCTCCCTCGTTCCCTGCTCACCCCTCGGGGCTGCTGCCATCCCCTCTCCAGCCGTGCCCTCGGGCCTTGGGGCGGTAGCGTGCGGCAGGGCCGGGGCTGAGCCCTGGCGGGGCAGGAGGGCGCGGGCTCGCAGGGCCGGCAGCTGTGCCGCTCTGGGGCAGCTGTGCCGCTCGGGGCCGTGACAGGCTCTGTGTTGCCAGGGATCGCCGGGGTGCTCATGCTGGGCCAGAAGGAGGAGCTGCAGGTCCTCAGGGAGGGTGAGTGAGGGCAGCGGGAGGGTAGCGGGGGCTGGCGCTGGGAGCTGCCATCCCTGCCCCGGCTGCCTTGGGCCCTGCTGCCTGTGCGGACGAGGGGCGGCGGCGTGGGCAGAGTGGACACAGAGGTTTCAGGGACACGTGGGGGATCCGTGGCCGGCTGATTCCTTATGGCTGATCCCATTCTCTCCTACTCCCTCATGGCCATGGCAAGGGTTTTACAGGGTGGCCCTGGGGGCAGGCAGGTGTCCTTGCATTGGCGCAGATGGCGGATCTGAGCGTGGCTCTCTTCCTCTGTCTCTTGCAGCCCTTCAAGCCCTGAGGAAAGACGACAGCCCCTCCTTCTTTAGGCTCTTTGTCGAAGCCACATTCGACAAAAGAGTCGCAGAACTGCAGCCCTCATGCACTGCATGAGCTGAACCAGCATCCCTAAAAGGCCTCCAGACACCATGGAGGATGAGCCCACCTGCAGGCCAGAAGGGACCAGCTGCAGCTCCAGGCACAGCTGATGCTGCTCACAGCTGAGCCTATGGGAAGCTGCAGCACCTCGTGCCATCCCGCTCCCCGTTGACAGCTCCCTCCTTCCCTGCAGCCCTCAGACCCTGCACATCCCCCTTTTTTCCCTCACTCCTCATCCCTTCGCTTCACCTTCTGTTCATAAAGTTTGGCTTCTTCACTTTGCCCGTGTCCCTGTGGAGTTGAAGCAGCGCAAAATGAGCCCCGGGATACGCAGTCCCTGCCGCTGTTCTCTTCCGTGCTGTGTTTTGTGCAGTGGCAGAGAGGTCCAAGGGCAGATGCGGCTGCAAAGGTTCCTGTCCTGCTGCTCCAGGTGCACAAAGGGAGATGGGCTTGAAAGGTCTTGCTGAGCACAGTTTAGGGTAGAAGGAGGCTGGATTTTAGAAGAGCCAACTTGAGCCTGCTCTGGAGGCATCTGTCAGGGATTCCATGGTGAGCATGCGCAGAGAAGGGCTAAGGAACTTGCAATGCTGCAAGTTTTCAAGAACAGCTTCCTGAAAGCACAGCAATGCTCTATCCCTGCACAGGGGCACGGGGAGGGCAGAAGCAGCGACCATCCATGCTTAACAGTGAGCTTTGGCTAAAAGCAAATGGAGCAGCAGCCGAGTGGCTGAGGCTCGGAGGCGCGACCATGCCAGAGTACGGAGCGCTGTCGGGCAGTGCCTGCATCCTGGGGGAGCTTCTGGTGCTTCTGGTCCCTGCAAGTGCAGAATGGCAGCCCCTGGCCCAGAGGCAGTCAGAAACCCAGCAAAGTGAGAACAGATTTAGGTTAAAGAATCACATTTTAGTAAAAAAGAGATAATTCAGGCAGCGGAAGTAGAGCACACATCCTACACATTCTGATAATATCTCTGCAATGTATTGGTTCCTTACAGTAAATATAATGAATTGTGAAACATATTGTAGGAACTTAACGTAAAATTAAATGCAGCACCTTTTTTTTCCCTGTTATTCAATTTAAAGTAAAGTAAGATCTACAAATGTATTAAAGAATATATGTTCTATCTACACTTTTTAAACAATCTTTCCGTTGCTGATAGATTCTATACCTGGAAATGTCTGTAGGAGAAAAGCTCTGTCGAAACATATTTCTTATTGTTTCAGATTAGCGTGTTTTTCCACTAGCTAGGTAACCAGAAACACTTCCCTTCAGGTTGCTGGTCTTTGGATTCTTTCGTTTCAAGTAGAGAAAATGAAGGAAAAAACAAATTGTGTTAATTGATGTTTATGCTAAAGAGATGTGCACAACTCTGTCTCTTCAAGGATGGATGAGTCCCTGCAGTCCAGATGCACTCTGTAACGGCTCCTGAAGCCACTGAAACTTGTTTTGTTCTGTTGTTGGACCGCCTTGGAATTCTGCTTGGCAAAGCCCTCATCAACAGTTTTGAAACAACAAGTGGGTTGAAGTGCTTGTTTAGTTGTTGAAGAGCACAGGAAAATGCAGCTGAATCCTCAGTTTGACCTTGCAAAATGAAATGCTTTCAAGTGTAGGATTTCCTTCACAGCAGCAATGTGAGAACTGTGTCTGCTGGGCTTTAATTTGGTACTGTCTGAAGCACTTTTATCTTGCCAGATTTCCAGAGGACATTTACTTTCAAATTTCTTGGGAAATCCAGGATGGCAGAGGGCATTTATTTTCAAATATCTGAGGAAAAGGAACTAATTTACTATTCCAAACCCATAGAGGCAACAGAATAATGCAGGTTTGCTACTTACATTAAATGATGAAATAATAATGATTATTTTTAATAAAAACAGAGACGTTTTTTCATCTGCAATGAGAACCAGAATAATTCCATCGTATCTGTACTTGGATTTCTGAATGGTTTTCAGAGAAAAAGATGCAAGTGATTCCAGAAATTTCTAAGTTTTATGGTAGGAAGGGAAGATGTTCATATCAAAAGTATAAGGTGAGATTTTAATGTGATATATTGTTTTATGCAATACCTTTTAGATGTATTTCAGTGAAGCCATCAAAATGTGTTTGAAGGATATCTCTGCATATGTATTTCACCTCTATTAGCTGCAAAAATAATTCTCCTTCTCCTATTAGTTCTGTGTACTAATTTACCATCTTTCAAGACACCAATGAATACTTACATCATCAATAACATTAGAAATCAACAGTAACACTGCTTTGGAAATAAATTACTGAAAACCAATTCAAACATACAACCATTTTAGAAAGAAAAGTTCAAATATAAATCAATCCATCTTGAAAAAGAAAAACGAAGTCATCAAATTTCCATAGAAATCAGATACCAAATTCACTTTCCATCTTTTGATGGTGAGTATTGCTTTTCCTTTTCCCCCTGACACTTTAGGCCAGTCCTACAGGTTCTGTAAGATGCACTGATGTGTTTTCTGCCCAGTGTTTTCTGCTTGGCAGAGCTTTTATGACAGGGATACAAACTTTTTCTCCCCAGAAAAGGTTTCCAGATCAAGGTTTCCAAGTGATCTGTTCAGAACCCACAGAATGTTGATTTCCTGCTCAGGAGCAGAGAAGAGGCAAATCAGGATGAGGTAGGAGAACAGGGTTTGCTGTGATGTCAGAAGCTCTTCCCTAGGGAGTGGTGCAGAGAATGCAGCTGGGCGCACGCAGGGGAGAAGCCAGGGCTGCAGACAGCAAGGAGATTTGGAGGTGTGTGTGTGCACACTCTATAAAACWTGCTCTCAGGTTTGCTGATTGTTTTCTTTGGCCTATGGAGCAAGCAGTCTGATAAAATTCTGTCTTGGACCAAGAAATTGGCAGTGGGTATATGAATTTGAAGAAACAATTTCTTTCAAACTTCAGGCTGAATGCAAAACTGAATTTCTATCTTAGAATCCTTTGCAGCATGGGTGAAATCAATGGTGTCCTTGTGCATGTGCAGAATGATACAGACACCAAAAATGATGCATTTTGCTAGCAGCAGTTGAATCATGAGCAACAAATAACAAACAGAATCAAATAAAACCCTACACGTACTCCAGCATTTTTCCCTGTGAACCTGACAAGGACTGAAGTCTTGCATAGTCCACTACAAACAAACAAACAATGAAATGGCATAAAAGACAGCACAGCTGTTTTAGAAAACATGGGTCCGTTTAGAATGAGTTTTGATAACAGCAATGCAACTGCTGTAAAATTCTCTGTGTGACAATAAACAGCTTGACCTCTGCTTAGTTTTGCTTTCCAGAGCTGTTGCTTTAAACTTTGGACAAAGGAACATGTTGAAATTTGAATTATTATTTTTAATGAAAAAAACAGTAGCAAAACAAAGGATTCACACTTACAGATTCACCACTGGAACCAGATAAGAAAATGGAGAAATTACAACTATTAAGCAATGGATAGCATATCTCTCATTTCAGGAATCAGCGATTTCTCATTGACTTTGCCTTCAACTAAACTGCAGTTCTGAAAAAAGCTGAAATGGTCAATTGATATGTTCCATTTTTAGTACTCCCTAAGTAGTTCGGTTCAGGACTGATTTTTATAATTAATTTTTCCTGATCCACCAGTGGTTCTCCGGTAGAACTTTCTAAAGGTAAAAGACTAAAATATCACTGTAATGTAAGTCCTCGTACATACACACTCACAAGCACTAGCAAGCAACAAAACCAGACTGGTAATAAGTTCCTTAGAACCTCCTCAGAACACTGAAGTCTGRCTGTAAACTGAATTTCTGGTGTCCTTATTGCTAGAGCATGCAGAAGATCCAGTTTCATATTCATTAACGCTCGTATTCACCCCTCTCAGCATAAGGATGGGGGAAGGCAGTCAGGATGGAGCCTTTGAGAGCCTGGCACTTGCAGCACAAAGTTGTTGTCCATGGAGAGGATGGCAAGAGGTCATTTCAATGGCAATTACTGAACACAGCAGCCATGCCAGCGTTTGCAAGTGCGGCTTAAGGGCCCTGAGAGCATGGATTGCCCCTTTGCTGAAACCAAGGTCAGGATACTGATGCCTTGAGGACCCTAGAAATGAAACAACACACTGGACATAGCATTAATATAGGAGGTAATCAAAAAACTCATCTTTATTGGAGGCCTCCAAGGGGCTGATATGGAAAAAGGGTCCACAAAGCCCACGCCCTGTGGCATAAATACAATTTTAGAAGATTGGCAAATTAGCGTATTTGAAAAGAATTCCCAGTTAGAAGCACAGATGATGAAGTAATTCCCCCATCTGGTTCAACCTTTTTCTGGAGCCCGCCTTGGTACTAGCTGTAGTTTGTTTATAAAAATGTGTCTCAAGGAGCTGTTTTTCAGCCTTAGTAGCCAGGGAGAGCCAGGGTAGGATTGGGGCCCTGGAATATGTTTTGTCTTTCTACCTGGAGAAAGGGTATGGAAAACTACTGGGACTAGCTGTGATACAGTAATAGGCTGTAGAGCTACAGATATATGTGTGAAGGGTACAGAGAACATAGAAAAGAAAAAAGGCAAAAATCAGCCCGGCATCAATTGCACTGTCCTTGCACAGCAACCTCATCCCCATCACATCCCTGCCCCAGCAGCGCTCCCGGGCAGGCAGGTACTCCTTTCCTTCCCTTGATGGGAAATGCAGAGGAAGGGGAAGGAGGGAGGGAGTAATCCATGCTGGGCTGCTTGGCTTGCTCATGCCTCTCACATCACATTAACAGTTTTTTTTTGCATTGAATGTGGCTAGCTAGCAAGGCGGTTTGATCAGTAACGTATTAATTTAGAACCCTGAGCAGAAACCTTTTACCTTTTTCTCCCTCTCATACTTTCTGTTCTTTACCATTCTCTTATCTCTCAGCATTTAAAAGGGACCCATCAGCTCCATGCCTTTGTGCCATGGCCAGCCTTCATGGGGCTGTGCTCAGGTTATTCTCCCAGCCTTCCTCTACTCCACCTGGGCACCAACATATAAGTGTGTCAAAATCCACTCCTTGCTTTTTGCAAGGGATTTTCAGAGCCTAACACTGAAAGCACAAGACACAAACAGAACATTAATCAAAATAGCTTACTGTTGGTAACATTTCACACTGACTGCATGCTGAAAGCATGTCGAGGAAAGGTGAAAAGGTTCTGTTTCATCTGTGTGATTTAGTAAATAAGATGCAGTTTGTAAAGCCTGATAGTGAGTGATGGTGGGTCTGGCTGACACAGAGCTAGTGCTGGGCAAAGAAATCATTCCACAAGTTCAGCTGCCACAGTAAAGCCCGCATAAAGATCTTACATTTTCTCCTCTT
Source organism: Malurus alboscapulatus (assembly GCA_025434525.1). Classification (NCBI taxonomy): domain Eukaryota; kingdom Metazoa; phylum Chordata; class Aves; order Passeriformes; family Maluridae; genus Malurus; species Malurus alboscapulatus. Next base: position 3,523 of record JANSVG010001448.1, on the reverse strand, counting down.
CTATTGCTTCTATGAAATACAGATCACTAGAAAAAAGTGAGAGAAAATAAGAAACAACGAGGGACTGAACACAAAAACAAGAGGTATGAGAAATTCAGAATGTGAGAAGAACACTGTAAAATAATCATTCAATTACCTTCCTTTCAGTTCATGTAAATCTACTTCTTGAGGTGGGAAAAATTTGAAAAAATATAGCACAAGAGACTCTTTATTTGAGGTCAGCCAGCAGAAAAGCAAAAGTCATCTAAATAAAATAGATCCCAAAAACGAGCCTAAAACCCAAAAAAAAAAAMAAAAACCAAATCATGTGTTCAGCTGACTTCAAACCTCCCCTCACAAACCCCCAACTTATCAGGGGTCATGATATATGTAGTCGCATGTACGGAAGATATTTAGTTATGAAATGTGTAAAAAATTTCAATAAATCAGCTACTGCTTTATTCATATTGAATTGTGCGTAGTCCATTTGTTCTCTCCTCTGACAGTCAGGGGTCTGTTGGCCTTTGCCTAGGGGAGGGGAATTGAAGTTTCTCTTCAAAAGACTCTGTTCACATCGGTTGGGTGAAGTTTGATGAGCTCAACATCTACAGACTGGGAGTAGCCACAAGAGAAACAGGAGATAAATGAAAATTAATGAACATCACCCCTGGTGCAGCTGGAGACACCTGGGAAAAGATTGAGAAGAGAATCAAAGAATAAGAACCTCATTCACATCATAGGCAAATCAAACAATAACCAGCAAGAGATTGAACACTACAAATTGTATAATTTAAGACCAATGAATGTGAATTTCTTTGGTTTTTCTCTGTATAAATATGTGAAAAGTCCAGTAAAGAACAATGTGAGATGCAATGATTTTCACTGCACAACCCAGGCAGGTATTGATGGAATGACTTCTATTGCCTGTGCTGGCCAGAACAACATCCTGGCAAGAATAAAGTAATGTCTAAATTCTCTAACACTGACAAGATGTTGTTGGAGAGCTTCAGGTTTTTTGTGCAGTTTTGGTGACAATCCCACTGAGGTCCATCCCCAACACAGGCTCCTCATGGACTCCTTGGAGGGGAGAATTGGAGTCCATGATTGCACAAAGACCTCTCAGAGACTCAGTATCAAAAAGAAAAATCTAAACCACCTTAAAAACTCAGAATATCTCAAAGAATTAATGAGCCCCACTGAGTGTCAGAACAAAGCCTCTCAAGGGACTCGTTAGAGCAGATAATTGGAGGCCATGATTGCACAAAGCTCTCAGAGAGACTCAGTATCAAAAAGAAAAATCTAAACCACCTTAAAAACTCAGAATATCTCAAAGAATTAATGAGCCCCASTGAGTGTCAGAACAAAGCCTCTCAAGGGACTCGTTAGAGCAGATAATTGGAGGCCATGATTGCACAAAGCTCTCAGAGACTCCAAGGCAAAAGCAAAACCCAAAGTCCTTTGCAAACCCTGCAGTCCCTGGGAGCTGAAGGAGCCCCCCAGGGCCATTCCTGACCAAGGCTCCCCAGGGACTCCTTCCAGCAGATCCCTGAGCCCACTGGGATGTGGGGAGGGGATGCTGAGGGCAGGACAAGGGGGTGACAGTGGCCAGCCTTGCTGGGGCTGTGCCAGGAGGCCCCAGTGCCTCAGGACAAGGTGTCCCCTCACAGCCCTTGGTGGCACAGACCCTGCTGTGCCCCAGGGCACCAAGACTTGGCTTCTCTTTGTCCCCATCTGTCATCTCTGCCTCCAATTTCCTGCTCTAACTGGAACCTGGGGACACTTTCTCAGTCGTGTTCCTCAGTGGGACCCATTAAAACTTCAAGAAACTTTGGAGATTGATTGTGGCTTTGAATTCCTGAGAGGTTTCTTCAGCTCCCTCTCAGGGACTGATGTGCAGGGACTCAGCACCAATGCCCCAGAGGATCATTACAGTCCTGGTGCTGTTGCTGCTGAGCTGGGCCGGGCTCCTGGCACAGAGGCAGCTCCTGGTAACCAAGAAAAGCTTCAAAAAGTCATTTCTGCTGATGAGCAGCTCCTCTCCCAGCCCAACAGGACTGGGGCACTGCCTGCAGCCACCCCAGGTACTGCACAGAGGCACCGAGGGGTTCAATCAGTCAGGGCTGGAAGATGCTGAGCAGTGACTGGGGGAGAATCACCCCCAGCCCTTGACACAGGAAGCCTCTGGCTGCAGGACAAAGCAGCTGCAGCTCCTGGAGTGATCTCCTAAAGCTGGAACATCCCAATACCTGCAGATTCTGTGAGTAAAATTTTGAGTATCTCTGGTGTTAGAGTAGAAGGGCATGCTCAGTCTGGGAATATTTTGAAAACAATAATTATTATAAAGATGAAACTTCCTCAATATTTGAAGGTTCCTATCTTCAGGCAATGGGAGGAGATAAATGATAGATGAATTCTTAATTTTAGAAGTTACTAAGGTATTGGAACTGTAACTTGAGTGCTCTGCAGGAGTTTCCTGAAGTGCTTTCAGCCACTCCTCTGCCCATGGACAGCACCAGCATCCCCTTTGCTGCACCCATCAGGCTTAGCCTGACCCATCCTTTCTCCAACCCACAAACAGAACCTGCCCCCAGCCAGTGCCCTGCAAACAGGCAGCTTTCTGTAGGGCCAGGGAGAGGGCACAGAGATTTCCGATCTGTGAGTGCTGCAGGGAGAGATCAGGCACAGGGAAACACCTCCAGGGGTAAAATCTCCAGGAAGCAGAGGGATCAGGCAGTGAGAGAAAACAAAGCCCAGAAATGTTGTGTCATTGGTTATGTTGTGTATTTGGTTAGAAATGCTGAGACCTTGAGAAGGGGATGGACATTTGGTGGACTCTGGTGGACCCATCTGCTCTCAGCACTCTCGCGATGGTTTTTAAGGGAAACATGGGAGGGTGATCATCCTCTGTCTGGGAAAGGTGAAAACCCAGAGGATCTCAGAACAGAGCAGAGTGACAGACTCCCCTCCCTCACTCTCCACTCACCATCCTGCCTCACAGAGCTCACTCTGTTCTCCCTGATGGCAATAGAAATGATGAGTTTGTCACATCCAAAAATAGTCAGCAGGGGAGATGGAAGATGAGTTGTAAAATACTCTAGAACACTTAAACTGCCTATTCCATTCCTGTTCCTCAGCACTGGGAGTGCAGGTGCTCACAGGGCCTTCTGTGTTAGCAGGGGTTTCAAAGTGGAACACCAGGACAGGTCCCTGTCCCCATCGCACTTGTGCAAAGCAAGGCTGAGTTGTAAAAACCCTTAACCTTAACCTCATGTCACACTCAGCCAGCACAAACCAGGGCTTCCCCTTGGAGCTGAAGGAAAATCTGCTAGAGAAAACAAATCAGTTTCTGTGTAACAGGGGAAGGGTCTGTGGAAAATGGCTTTGGTTYTGCTGACAGAAGTTTCCCCTAAATTGTCACTGTTCTTTCCTTCTTCAGCAGGTTCCATTGTCCAGAGGCAGCAAATGTCCAACAGCAGCTCCATCAGCCACTTCCTCCTGCTGCCATTGGCAGACACGCGGCAGCTGCAGCTCCTGCACTTCTGCC
>JANSVG010000029.1:2160303-2179283 GCA_025434525.1 Malurus alboscapulatus | reverse complement strand
CCTGGGACAGGCTCAGCTTGAAATCCAGATTGAGAAAAACACAGTCAGAGCTGGGGAACCTCTTCTGGGACACTCAGCTTCAAATCCACATCAAGAAAAACACAGAGCCCAGGGACATCCTCTGGAACACTGAGCTTGAAATTCAGATCAAGAAAACACAGACAGCGAAGGGGAACCCCCTGGGAAAGGCTCAGCTTGAAATCCAGACCCCAAAAACACAGACAGAGATGGGGAACACCCCTGAAATACTCAGTTTTAAATGCAGATTAAGGAAAACACAGGAAGGGCTGGGGAACCCCCCTGAAACACTCAGCTTTAAATCCAGACCACAGAAAGCAGATCTTTGTGACCTGTGGAGCACCCAGCTTGAAATCCAGACTGAGGAAAAGCCAAGGTTCCCCCTCCACATTTGGGGTTGGAAAGAGAAACCACAGCAGGCACTCAGTTTGTATCCGATTCGAGGCTCGAGGGTTTGGAGTCTCAATCTCGCTCAGTGACATTTTCCTGGGAGCTTTCTGTGATACCAAAGTTACTTTGCACATCACCTGGGCAGCACCTCAGCCTTCCAAACAGCCAAACGCTCCAACACCAAACCCCTTTGGTGTTTCTGCCCTCCCCGTCCAAGGTGGAAGCAGAAACGAGCAGCTCAAACCAACTTTTGAAGCGTCCAACACCGAATTTCTGAGCCGAGCCCACAAGATGTCACTGTCCCCCTGCAACGGGTGTTTTGCGGGTGATAATTTTATTTTCTGCACATTTATCCTGCAGGATTCCTGCTCCAGCTTTATTTTCTTGCAGGAATTTTCCTGCTGAGCAGCGATTCTGCCTCCAGGTGAGGCTGGGGGTGTTCCTGGTGAGATTGAATCCACTCTTCCCCGGGTACCAGCGGCTCTGGAGCCATGGCAACAGCACAGAAATTCCCACCTGGGACACTTCCCAAGAGCTCAGCCTGGGATAAAATTGTGAAATAAAACCAGTTCAGGTCTCCATCGCACACTCGTGGTCACAGCAGCTGCAGAGATGCACATCACATCGTGCAGAGGCACAAAAATATAAATATGGAACCAAAAAATACCATCAAAATACACATTTTTATGCTAAAGAACAATTTTTATCCAGTCACACAAATTTTGGGGGAAACAGCACCAAAACTGCACATTTCCATGAAGTGTTCGTAATAAAAAAAATATAAAAAATAAAAATATAAAGGGATGGGGTTTCTCTCTTCCCCCTTCTGGAAGAAGTTCTTGCCAAGGGTTTCGCAGTTTTTTGCGAAGAGTAAAAAGCCAATGAACTTTGTTATCATTCAATATTTTCATCAACCACCTTCATTTGGACCAGCTGCTTCTCTGAGGCCTCCAAAGGCTCCCTTGTGACCTTTCTGAGAGCACAGCACCTGTCTTGGGGACACATTTGGGGACAAATTTAGCATTTGGGACACATYTCCCACCTGGCATTGTCCACCCTTTCTGCTGCTCAGAGCATGWGCCAGAACATTGTTGCTGTCATGACAGAGAGGAGAGCAGGCTGAAGCTTTCAGAAAAAAAACCTTTTTTTTTTCTGATTTTTAAAATGAAAAAAAAATATTATAAATTTATAAAAATGTGTTTATAAAAATATTCAAAATTTTTAAATGCCCAGTATTTATAAAAATCCTTGAAAAATCAGCCTCTGAGCCTGGAATAGAAACCACAAAACTCCTGCAACAATGAGATCAGAATTCTCTATTGGCTCCAAGACATAAATCAACAGCTGGGTAAGAAAATTGCATTCCCAAAAGCAAAGAAACATTTTTCTTGCATTTCTGAGCATAATTATGGCCCAGTGAACTGAGAAAGAGCACAGAGGGACCACCTTTACCCTGCTTTTTCCAAAAAATTTCCCTCTTTTGAGAAGAGAAAGCATTGCAGTGATTAAAATYTCTATAATTTCTCATTTCTGCACAGAAAACCCTCCCACCAAACTCTTCCTTTTAAACTCAGATCGAGCTGATTTAACAAAACTTACCCAAGGAGAATTCCCAGTCTATCCCAACCCAGCAATGCTGAAAATTCCTTTTTGGGCAGCTGAGATGAACCTTAGACCTTCTCCTGSTCATCCACCCATTAAAGCTCACATTCCAAATCAAAGTTTAAAATTTAACAGCTCCTTGTAACACAAAYCCTCAGCTCCAGATTCCGAGCAAGGACCAAAATCAGAGAAAAGCAGAGTTTTTACAGCCTTTTGTCTCTTCAGCACAAACTGTTCACTACCAGAGTGATTTGTGTAAAAATAAAATAATCCCAATATTTTGTTTTTAGGCAGCAAAGCTGTYAAATTCACTGAAATGCTCAGAGAGGTTGAAATGCAGAGCCTGTTGTTTTATGTTGTTTTATGTTGTTTTATGGTGTTTCGTGTTGTTTTATGGGGTTTTATGGTGTTTTATGGTTTTCCAGTGCATTTTAGGATAACCTTTGAAATGGGATAAATGGCAATTGGTGGTATAATTATGGTATAATTGGTGTTATAGCAGGGATAATGAAAGGTGGGATTTGAACTGAGGAATACAATCAGAATTTTACTGATTTTGTCACACTCAGAGCCGGAGAACCAGGGGTGAACCTGAAATAAAATCATAAAATTTCCTTGATGGAAAAAGTTAAAAGGGGCAGCGAGGAGGAGTTTTTTCTCTCATCTCATCCATTTCACCCCAAAAAATTCACCCCTGACCTCCCCAGCTGCCAAGCCAAAACCTTTCACCAACATCTCATTGACAGCAGACACCTCGAACCTGCAGCAGAACCCATCAGAAAACCACTCTGATATAGAGAATTAATGAAAATTAATGAGAATTAATGAGAATTAATGAGAATTAATAAGAATTAATAAGAATTAACAAGAATTAATTGTTCAACGCCACTGACAGGCACGGATCTCTGATGGCCCAGTGGCAAATATTTGCTGAGCAGATAAGATCAGCAGCACTGCAGTGCCAGGCTGTTTGTAAATCAGACACTCTTGACATTCTGGGGTGACTGCTCACCCTAAAGCACACAAATAGGGAAAGGCAAATATTTTCAGAGAAAACCACAAATTACTGCACAAAGGCAGTGAGGTTCAGCCAAAAAAAATACCAGAGCTGGTAGAATTCACAGGCACTTGGCACAGCTGAGCATAAACAAATGGCAAAAAAAAAAAAAATAATAATCTGCAGTCGAAGCAAACAGCACGTCAGTGCTCCCAGGAGAGTGGCTGGAGGAAAAAAATCACTTTTTTTGAGAGCACTTTAGGCCTYGTTTGAACTTGCAGGTTCAAAAAGGGAAAAGTTTCATTAATGAGTTGTTTCCAAGACATCTTTTGGGTGCTCTCACGTTTCAGAGGCATCGCAGAACAGGAACTTTGTGCTCCTGSACTTTCCAAAACCACCAAAAGCAGAGCAGAGCAGCTTTCACATCTGATATCCCCCTGCCCAAAAACCTCAAATAACCAGCTCCAGCTACAAGCAGAACTTAAGGGGGAAAAAAGAGAATTTGCCCCTTCCAGGATGAAATCCCAGTGCGGCCACCAGTTCCTGACACAAACGAGATTTGAACGAGAATTGGAGCAAAAAGGAACAATCTGCACCCACTTCCCAATTCTTGCAGCAGAGAGAACTTCCCCGAGCCACAGAGGGAACGTGGAAGTTCAAAAAGGCTGAAAAAKGGAGAAGTGCAGCATTTGGAGCTGCTCTTTGTGCAGATTCTCAGAATTGTGTGGCCTGGGGTGACCAAAACCTCACCCCAGCAGTGCTTTCAGAGCCAGCACAGAGCAGTTCCCCTCCTCCCCAGGTGGATTTGAAAGGTCAGTAAACACCTCCATGGTATTACCCAAACACAACAGCCCGCTTGGATCACTTTTTTCTTAACAGCAGCGGCTCTATAACCTTTATTCTTGCAGATTTCTTGTTTTTTTATTTTTCACAATTAGCAGTTTTTAAGAGGAAAAACAAAAATCACATTGCTCAGGTTTTTTTTTCTCTCTAAGAAATACCACAATATTCTTTGTAAGCATGAAAGAAAAAAAAAACCAAATTTATTCCCAAAAACACTCAAGAGTGAATTTCAGTTAAATTAAGGAAAGTAAAAGCATTATGGGCTACCTGAAATTAAAGGTTCATTTACCTTTATCAGCCAACTCRAAATATTTAAGCTATTTGTTTGCAAACAATATTTTTGGCCAAAGTTTGAACAAATCAACAGTTCACTGTCGAATTGATTCACCTCACTAGAGCAACCAAGAGGAAGTTTTTTTTTAAGGCAAAAAGCAGAATTTTTACCTGAGTGCTGAGTGCTGAGCAGGGCTGGGGAGCCTCCCCTCATTTGTTCCAGACTATGAGATAAATTATGGGGATTTTATCTGAAAAACTTTCACAGCTGCACAGCTGGCACTTTTCTGAGCTGGGATGGGATTCTTCTGATAATAAACTTAATTTTGAATGTGTTAGAGGCATTTTAGGGCTTAGACAAGAACCTCCAGCTTCACAGCTCCAATGCTTTTCTGAGCTGGGATGGGATTCTTCTGATAATAAACTTCATTTTGAATGAGTTAGAGGCATTTTAGGGCTTCGACAAGACTTTCCTTCTGGGTGAACCCACAGTGAGGGGCAGAGCTTCCAGCAGAAAACCGACCTGAGTAAATTCATCTTTAAAAATGTCAGCAGACTCTGAACAAACTCTTCCCTGCTGATCCAACAAAATCCACGAGTTTTGCATCTTCTGGAGCACCAACATTTCCTTCCTAACCAATCCTGACCTCAGACCAAAGGGAGAGCTGTCCTTAAATTCCAACCTGATTGATAAATTCAACAGTTCTTGCCCCAAAAATCACACTCAGGTGCTGAGATTGCAAGCAAGGTGAATAATAGGGTATTTGCCTTGACGAGATAAATAATAAATTCAAATTGATCACCCTGATGCCCACATCAATAATGCAGGCGGGCTGCACGCACAGCAAAATGCCAGGACATTGCATCTGAAGAAAGAAACATTGTCATGTTTTAAATAAAAAATTAATTAAAAATTTGTGCACCTGAGGGCAGGGTTTGTCCTTTATAAAGTTGTGTGCAGGTCTATAGAGTTATTATATATAGATAAAAAATAAAGTTTATAAAGTTATTGTGCATATATATGTAAAGTTTATAAAGTTATAATAAAAAACATCTAAAAATTCGTGCACCTGCATGCAGGGTTCAGACTTTGTGTGCAGGTTTATAGAGTGTTGAGATATATATATATAGATATATATATATACATATATAGTTTATAAAGTTTATATATATATATATATATAAAATAAAGTTTATAAAGATACAATAAATAACTTAAAAAAAATCGTGCACCTGTGGGCAGTGTTCATCCTTTATAAAGCTGTGTGCAGGTTTATAAAGTTTATAAAGTTATATATATATATAATAAACCTTATAAAGTTATTATATATATATATATATATATAAAATAAAGTTTAAAAAGTTATAATAAATAACTTAATTACTAGGTGACAAATGATGGGTGAGGAGCAGAGCTGTCTGCACCCCTGGTAAAAATCACCACGTTTATCATCTGATCCTGAGCTCTGAGCAAGGAAACGTCCCAGGGACAGTCTGATCCCAAGGAATCCTCTCATCCCAGGGAGAATCCCGTCCCAAGAAATCCTCATCTCACCCCAAGGAATTGCCTTATCCCAGGGACAGTCTGACCCCAAGGAATCCTCACCTCACACCAAGGAATTGACTCATCCCAGGGAGAGTCCCATCCTCAAGGAATCCTCACCCATCCCAAGGAATTGCCTTATCCCAGGGACAGTCTGACCCCAAGGAATCCTCATCCCATCCCAAAGAATCCTCACCCCATCCCCAAAGAATTGACTCATCCCAGGGATAGTCTGACCCCAAAGAATCCTCACCCCATCCCCAAGAAATGCTCTCCCCATCCCAAGGAATCCTCACCCACCCCAAGGAATCGCCTCATCCCTGGGACAGTTTGACCCCAAAGAATCCTCACCCCATCCCCAAAGAATCACCTCATCCCAGGGACAATCCCACCCCAAGGAATCTCCTCCTGCTCTCCCACCCTGAACAAAGCCGTGCCAGGGGCAGGAGAGGCTCTCACAGCCCTCTCTGGGTTCTCTGGAAGGCAGAGCAGCCTCCCCGTGCYCAATGAGGCAAACAAAGCCAGTTAAAAACTAACCAGGCTGTGGTTTCCTGGGAACAGCCGAGCTGGAGCTCAGGGAGAGCCTCTGGAGTTTGTTTGTTCACCTGGATGCTCGCTGGGTGTTCACGGTGGGCACAGCCAGCTCGTTCCCAGCTTGCCTGGAAAACCTTTCCACTGAGCAGAAACCCTTCCCCAAAAACCCTTCCACAAAGGGAAAAACCTTTCCAGCAGAAACCCTTCCCCAAAAACCCTTCCACAGAAGGGAAAAACCTTTCCAGCAGAAACCCTTCCCCAAAAGGGAAAAACCTTTCCAGCAGAAACCCTTCCCCAAAAGGGAAAAACCTTTCCAGCAGAAACTCTTCCCCAAAACCCCTTCCACAGAAGGAAAAACATTTCCAGTGGAAACCTTTTCCCAAAAAACCCTTCCACAGAAGGGAAAAACCTTTCCAGCGGAAACCTTTCCCCAAAAACCATTCCACAGAACCGGGGTCAAAGTCACCAGGCTCCACAACACCACCAATTTTTTTTTTTTTTAATTCTAGACAGAGAAATGGAGCGAGTGGGAACAAATTGTGTTTGTTTCTCCAGTGGGCTGCCTCCTTTACCAGGTGGAATTTGGGAATCTGCACACCCAGCAGGACACCTGCACTGAGCACATTTTGGGAGTATCATGACACCTGGGCTCCATCACCTGAAGGCCAAGGAGGGGTTTGGTCAATGAATTATTGGACAAAACCCTTCAGAGCTGTCCCTCTGCTGTGCCCTGAGTGGTGGCACACACGGGACAGGGGAGCATGTGTCCCCAACAGCAGCAGGACAGAGCCAGAGCCCTCTCTGACCTGTCCAAAGCAATCTGWAGTTTACACAACACCAACCATGCTGCTTTAGAACCAGATTTCACTCGGGGCACAGCAAAATTCACCCCACGTTTCTCTCAAATTAACGCCACAAACCCTTCAGGGCTGATCCCCCTTCCCGTGGCCAGCTCCACACAGATCCTGCTTCCTCTGCAGCTGAGTGTGAAAATCCAGGGATGCTCTGTGCCCTCTGCCAGCCCACGGGCTCAGCACAGCCCACCAAACTGGGCTTTTCCATCTGGGCTGGGAAGGGGAAAATTCCATTTGGGATCACCGTGTTTGTCCGGGCAGAAGGGGAGGATTTGGAGCCTGTTGCACTCAAAGACAGGAGGTGCCACGCTGGCTTTGGGTACTAATGCCACCCATTCCACCCAGAACCTCACTTTTTTTTCCACTCACTGCTTCATAAACATCACCAAGAAATCTGCTGGAGATGGATAAGCAGAGATTTATCAGCCTGGCCATGGAAATGACAAGTGTACAAGAAAATTTCATTCTTTCTCATGCCTTCACACCAACAGAAACGTGTCTTGGCCTGCCTGAAGCACAAGCACCAGCAATAAATCCAAATTAAGTCCTTCAGCTGAAGGATTCAATCCTTCATCCTCTGAACTTCAGACCTTGAGATTCCGACTCTTCAGCACACACCCCCTGCATTATCTCTCCCATTTCGTGTGCTGTACCTGAACCTCTACTTTCATCACCACAGCTATGTGAAAATCCGAAATATTTCTCAACCAAGAGATGTTTTTTTTTTCAATGTTAACTTGCTGAGAGGGATTATCAGATCCTCAATGTCATGCATTCACTGATGAAAGCCCTTTAAAAATTAATAAGCTGACAGGCTGACCTTGCTAAAGGGACCTGAGTTATCACATAATCAGAGTGGGTATTAAAAGCTCTGCCCTGTAAACACCGCAGCAGGCAATGAGTCAGTGTGCTCTGGTGGGTGCAGAAATACTCCAAAGTTTCTTTTTTTCTGGAAGTGCAGCACATCCTTGAAACACAACCCCACAGCTGCACGGGAGCTGCAAGAAAGGGAAGAAAACTCGGCCCACACCGAGACAGACTCAGGATTTATAAAGAACTAATTCCTTGGAGAAATCTTGTGTATTTGGGACCTCGAGGAGAGGCAGATTGTCCCAGTCCCCTGTCACTGGAGCATTAATGACCCCGATTGTGCCCTGCTCAGGTCACACAAGGTGCGGCTTTGTCTTGGAGTGGCCACACTGCACAAAGGCTGGGCATTAATGGCCCTGTGCTGACAGGCTCTTGGAGGGCTCTGCCAGCGATCTGTGCCCTTCTGAGCCCCGGGACTGGGGGACTTTCAGGGCTGCAAAGCTGGTGAGGACTGAACTCAGCCACCTTGAGCCACTGGGCTGCTCGGTTTCTCTCTCTTGTCCTCTCTTTGTCCCAAAACTGAACTGAGGATCTCAGGGAAATTCTCAGTGGCAGGAATGAGCATCACCAAAACCACGGGCATGGTCACTCCTGCGCGGGTGATGCCAGCAGAGAGCTCACTCCTCTCTCTCAGGTTCTCCTCAGGACACCTCAGTGAGGTTAAACCTTCTCACCCCGGGCTCTGTGTCACCTGCAGGACCAGGGGCAAGCCCAGAGAGGACGGGGGCACCGACACCGGCACCGAGCCACACTGCAGCCAACAGGCGAGCGCAGAGGCACATCCAGGGCGGCAGCAGCCCCTTCCTGCCTGCTCTGGACAGCATCACCTGGGCAGCAGGGACGGGGAGCACCGCACCTACCTGCTCTCACTGCACTCCTTCTTCTCTCGGACGCGCAGCCACTTGCGCAGGAGGAAGCGCTTGCGGCGCGGGGACGCGCTGGGAGTGGAGCAGTTGGACCAGGGGGTGTCCTCGTCACTCGAGGGGGTGATCTCAATGGACGGCAGCTGCAGGTACTCCTTGCTGGAGGAAGGCGAATCCTGGCACCCGCCGGCCTCCAGGCTCTGCTCCTGCACGTTCTTCATCCTCCTCATCTTGAAGCGCTTCCTGCGCAGGGTCGGGGTGGACGAGCTGGACCAGGCGCAGCCGCCCTCCAGCCCCTGCTGCTCGGGGACCCGCAGCGCCGGGAGCTGCAGCGTCTCTGTCATGTTGGCAGCTGGCATCGGGCGCCCTTTGTGCCGCCGCTCCCACCCCCAGGCGCCGTCGCTGCGATCTCGGTGTAAACCACACCGCAAAGCCACCGAGGCTCGCCTTCCTCCTCCTCCTTCCTCCTCCTCCTCCCGCTCCAGCTCTGCCCTCCCCGCTCAAGCAGGAAACCTCATGTTCTTCACGTGCTCTGGCTAACAACCGGGGATGTCCAACAGCCACACGGGCAGCCGGGCTCGGGTTTCTTTTTTCTCCTTCTCTCCTCTACAAAAAGTCCCTCCCGTGTATCTCACAGAGCAGGTTCAGCACTCACACCGGGGTTTGGCCGGGTTTCAGCTCCCCCCTCCCCAGCCCCTCCTTTGCCTTCTGCTGGCTCAGGAAATGAAAAAAATAAAAATAATCTCCAGGGGAAGGAAGGTTCCCGCTCGGGGAAAACTCGGCTGCGGTCTTCTCGAGAGACGAGGCAAGCATGGAGAGGAGCGGCGTGGAGCTGTGGGGAGGGCAGAGAGAGAAACAGAGGGAGGGGAGGAACAATGCTCGATAAAAATCAGGAAAGAGAGCAGCAGGAGCAGCACGTTTTGTTTCTGCGGAGGGGCACACACACGCAGGCAGCTGTTGCGAGTGTAACCGCGCTCCTAATCCCGACACACACACGGCTCGTGTTACCCAAAACGCTGCTGCCACCGATCCACCGAATGGAAAAGGGATAAGGAGGGGGAAGAGCCTCCTGGAGGAGCCAATTGGGCAGGGTTGTCCCTTTTGTCCCACCTTCCTGCTCGGCCAGCCCCCGCCCAGAGGSAGGCAGCGAGCGAACTTGGACTTTCAGCCTCGTTTCACAATAATTTTATTATTTTTTTTATGTCCCCATTGACTGCTCACAGAGAGGCCAGAGGAGGAGAGGGTTTGGGGAATAAAGCCAAAAAAGCAGCAGCAGGTGGCACCAGAACCGGTCGGGCTTTTAGCTCAGTTTCAGCGAGTGAAAACTGATTTAAAAGAGTTCTCGTGGGGCGATGCTGCTTCCAAAATGCCCGTGGGGATGGAGGATCTCGGGTGCRGGAACCCACAAAGAACCACACGGGGACAGAAAGGGTTTGACACCGGGAAAAGGCGCTGCAGGGAACTTGCTCAGGCATCCACACACCCAGGGAGCTCCGCCGAGGGGCAAAACCTCGGAGGAGAGGCCACAGGGCACGGCTTGAGAAATTCTGGTGATGAAATCAAACCAGGAAAAAACATTGTGACAGATTCTCCATGAGGGATCCTCTGAATTTCACTGAGTGATCCTGCATCAGGCCCTGTTTTCACGTGAAAACAAAAGGATTTAAAATTCTCTAAGGCAGTGAGTAAATTTCAGCTGTGTGAATTTTGAGTGTGCTCCCTCTCTCAAAAAAAAAAAAATCAAAAACAAAACACTAAACCATCTCTAAATCAATGTGACACAGCTTTAGTTTTCATTGTTCCACAACCCAAACCTTTAAAAATATTAGCTTCAGGTAAGAAAATATTTGTCAACCCAAATCAAAATAGTTATTCTTGCACGGACTGCCTGGGCTTTGTTTGAAAATAAACTTCACAGGAACTGTGAACATCAGAAACTGCCATCTAGGACAGAGATAATGTGTCAGAAAAGGAAGATTTACAACAGCGGGAACAAGGGACAAGGAAACATTTCAATCAAATGACAGAGCAGTCGAAATGCTCAAGTGCTATATTTAATTTCTGCACTGTCCTTTTTGCCCCTGTCGTTGTGTAAGTTAATAGCTTGACAGCTCTTCAGAGGGGTTTCTGGAGGATCTGTCACCTCGGGATCCATGCACCGGGTGCACGCACACAAACAGAATGCCTTCCCCAAACACCCACTTCAAAAGAGAAACTCGAGTAACTGTGGGCTGTTGTTTTCTTTTGAATTCCAAGAAACAAAAATCTACAGTTTAGACGAAATGCCAATATTTCAAGGGTATCTTGAGTAGCTTTGCATCTCCTGTGCCTCATGGGCAGATCCTTTTTCTCCCTCCTCGAGAGGAACATGAACCTGAGCAATTCAGCCACACTTTGCTGTGATTTTTACCTTTCCACCCCACACTCAGAAACACAACATTCCTGGCTGCCTCTAATCCCAAAAATCACATTTCATCTTCTCCCCCAAGAGCACCTGCGAATCAAACTCCTTCAAACTCCTGAATTTGAACCGAATGTTCACTGAATTCTCATGTGAACCTTCACCCAATCCCTCCCTCCTCTGGAGAAGGCTTGAGCCACCCTTTGGAGATTTTCATGAAGTTTTCATTGCAYGCATCAATGAGTTTGATCCGCCGTGGAATCTTTCATCAGCTCACAGGAGTCTGGTTTAATTGCAGCAACAAGTACA
This sequence comes from Malurus alboscapulatus, assembly GCA_025434525.1. Classification (NCBI taxonomy): domain Eukaryota; kingdom Metazoa; phylum Chordata; class Aves; order Passeriformes; family Maluridae; genus Malurus; species Malurus alboscapulatus. Next base: position 2,167,786 of record JANSVG010000029.1, on the reverse strand, counting down.
ARTAAAGGTCGAAGTTTGCGCTGTGGCGTGGTCCTTTAGCAGAGTGGGTGCTGCAAACGCTCAGAATCCCCACAGCAATTAGCTAATTTTTTAATTCAGAAAATTAATTAGCTAATTAACCCCTCGARAGACTCATCAACGCTGCTCTGGGCCAGGGCAGCGTTTGGGAAGCGAAGGAAATGCGGCGCTGTCACCACGGTGATTTCTGTTGTCACAACCAACACAAATCCTTCACTCTCATCCCCACTGAACTCCAGAGAAAAGACATTTTCACACCTGTTTTATACAGGAAAAAGGAAAATTTCTGTCCTGCTGTGCCCTGGGAGCCATTCCCCTCTGCAGCAGCACAGTCAGTGAGTGTCCCCTTTAACTCCAAACGCTCCAAGGATTTGTAACCAACACTCCGACATTCCGGCACATTTTTATCCCGGCCAGGAGATGCTGAGCACCTGCTTGATGCTCTGGGTAAAAAATAAATAAATAAATAAATAAAAAAGAAGCTCTGCAAAGAGCCAGCTCCAACACCTGACCCTGGAGTGAGAAATTCCAGGACTATTTCTGTCCCAGCAGCAGCAGCAGCAGCAGCTCCCTTAGGCTCGCTTAATGACTGTTCCCGCAGTTTAATGATCCATCTAATGACGGATTTATTCCGGCAACAAACGCTTGGGCTTGATCAACAGCCTTCCTCCTACTCAGACATTCCGGGTTCTGCAGTGGCCTCCTTGTAAATGGAGCGATTAGAGAAGAGAAATCCCATGGAAAAAAATCAAATCCTTTCACTGAAGGAAGAGCGTGAAGCGGTGCCAGCCCGAATTCTTTTCAGACCTTTCCAGAAGGGTTTTCCCGAGTGTTTAAGGGACARCGAAATGGGGGATGGGCACAGAGCAGTCCCTGGCACTGAGAGCACACCGTAAAACATCATTTTATTAATTAAAAGCAGAKATTTTTAAGCGCAGGAAACACTTTCCAGCTTCTTCAGAAGTTGAACCAAGTCCCTCAGATGCTCGTCTGGCTGCAGAAGCTCTGCCAGGGCGGAGAGGGAGATGGGAGCACTCACAGCCTTGGAAGAATTCAAGCAGAATTCCCCTTTTTTTCCTCCAGTTCAACATCATATTTGAGTTATTTCCCTTCCTGTGCTCACAGCTGAGAGCAACAGCTTCTGCAGGAGAAACCTGCAGCACAGACATGACCCTGCTGGGYCCAAACTCTGATTTTCCAAAATCCCAAAACATTAGGGGAGCTTTTTGTTTGATTTTTTGTTTGTTTGTTTGTTGGAGTTTGGGGTTTTTTTTTGGTGGGAGGTTTTCTGGGGTATTTTTGTTTGTTTGGGGTTTTTTTTTGGTGTTGATGGTGGTTTGTTCGTTGGGTTTTTTTTGTGGTGAAAATTCTGGAGTAATTTCATCATTTTTCAATGAAAAACTGATATATTTATCCACTTTACTTTCATTTTTACCATCCTTCTGCAAGAAAGGTGCTGTTATCTTTAGAGATGGATCTCAGACAAGGCCTTCAGCCATTTTTTTGTGTTTATATATTAACTCAGACGAGTTTTATGACAATTTGACAGATGACAAGCTGTGAACACATGTGAGAACCATGAGTCCAGCTCAACAATTCTCATTCCAGTGCCCTCCAGCTCTTCCCCTTTAAAGGACGCCCTCCCAGCCTGCAGTTGCTCCCTTGGAGCAGGCACAGCTCATTTTTTATTTTGGTTGGGTGATAACTGAGCCCTGCATGTGCTGTTCTCTGCTTCCAAGGCAGGTGACACGAATTTCCCAGGCTGCAGGGCAAGAAATGCCAGCGACACTCTGGGATTGAGAGATTCCCACCCTCCTCTGCCTCAGCTCTTGGGGAATGCAAGATCAAACCCTGCAAAATCAGGAGTTCTGGGGGAGCTCTCACTGAAGTTCCCAGAGCTCCTGACACCATCAATAATCATCACCTAAAACACTTTTCCCCCCTTTTTCTTCCCTTTTTGCAACAGAAGCTCCAGGTGATGCTCCTCCGRCTGTTTGGGGTTTTAAATCACGTTGAAAAATCATAATTCCCATTTTTATACATCAAGATCTGCGCCCAGGAATCAATCCCAGGAATTTGAGCAGCRCTGGGAGGTTTTACTGTCAGCACAGAGGGAACCCCACACATCCCCTGAAAACAATCTCTCAGAAATTCCAGGTTTTTTATTAAAACAACCCAAAAAAACACTTTATTTTCCTTAAAATCAAGCAGGTGAAGGACACTGTGACTGAGGGCCTGCATGTCAGGGTTCCTGCACTGAGCTCCTTCAGAGAAAACCATTCCACATTTTGGCTCAATTTCCTTTTCAGATAACGTTAAGAGCTGCCTGATGTATTGGAACTGTGCAAGTTTAATTTAAGACAGAACATGAGGCACGTGGTGATCTCAGAATGTGCAGTCCAGGAGAATTCCGGAGCTCAGCTGAGCTCTGGGAGCTGAAAATTCCATCTCCTGTCACCAGTGAGAACAACCTCAGTACAAAACAAGCATTTATTTCAAGGTGGAAAAGAGAAAAATGAGGAATTTCTTATCATTCCTCCCTCCTGAGCAGAGCCACAGCAGACACTGGAATCCAGCTGCTTGTGAGCTGTAAAATGTGTTTTGCTGAAAATGAATAATTCATGTGTCTGACAACCTCACTGTCCTTTTTTTATTATTATTAAATTTGGGCACCACTGTTTGCCGAGCTTTAATTCTCAGAATTCTCCATTTCTGTTACATTCATGGTGCCAATTTCTCTCCTACCCTGTCTGAACCATAACTCAATTTGCAGGCAACGGGAAAATATTCTCAAATTCAACATAAATCTGGCTACTTCAATATTGCACCTCTGCTGTTTGTCTCTGCTTTTTTTTTTTTTTTTTTTTTTTTTTATTTACAGCTCCTTCCAAAATTCATGGTCACTGCTGAATTTTTAACAGAATTTCCAGGCAAGGATGAGTTCCCAAATGCAAGGACAGGACTTTATGTTTAAATTCCATCTTAAACCAAGGGCCACGATGAGTGTAAAGTGATACTACTGTGTGTAACTCTATGTGAAGAGAGAAAATTTAACATTTTAGGTTTTAATATTAAAAATATTTAAAATTTTAATTTTTAGTATTAGAAATAGTAAAAATAATCCAAATTAGCCACGTGTACCAGCACCAAAAGATACCTAGTGCAGAGATGGTGCTTTTTCCTTCATTCAGCTAAAAAGAGGATTTTATTTATCAGATATTTTTTGAAAAGGAGCATCTCAGGGTTTGGCTCAGCTAAAAATGCCAAAGTTGTGGGTTCAATCCCTTTAAGAGTTGGACTCGATGATCCTCGTGGGTCCATTCCCAYGCAGAATGTTCTGTGATGCCACAATCTGGAATTCACCTTACAAATCTGTTCACCTCACCCCCTAAACTGTGATTTGGGTTCCCGTGTTCACTCAGAGATCTGCCATCACCCCCTAAAAGGAGCAGAATTCCATACCTGGTCCAAGTTCCTGTTCCTGCACCCCAATCCCAGCCCCAGCCAGAACCCAAACACCTTCCAGGGATCCTGGGGACAGCAGGACCCAGCTGGTCCAGGGCCACCATTGGCAGCAATTTTCTGTAAAAGGGTCCCTTGTGATGCCTCATGTGGCTCCCTAAATCAGAATTGAGAGAATCCAAAGCAGTTCTGTTATTGCAGGGCCTTCAGGGCCATTCAGGGCAGTCCCAGCCCAGCCAGGGGCTGCACCCACAATGGACAATGGCTCACGGCTTTTTCACCCTTTCTCACTTTTGTCCATTTGCACAAAATCGGGYCTGAATCCTCCAATTGCAGCTGCAGCCAATGCAGTCAAAAACTCCAACTTGGCTCCCCCCAATTCTCTCTTGTTTCCATCTCTTGGGGCCTGGCACAGGGAGGTGTCCTTGAGTTTGGGGCTGCAGAGGAATTGTTTTGTGTAAAAATGGGAGAGCAGGAGCTCAGCACTGTCTGTGGAGTCTGGAGTTAAACACTGGAGAATCCCAGAGTTACAGAGACATGGAAATAGAGAAATTAAAATCCCAAGGCATCACTTGCCTCTGTCACTCTGCTGAACCCCGGTATTTGGAGATTTCGAGTAACTGAACTGGTGTGGCTGCCACAAACATTGCCAGGTTTCCTTTCCTCTTCTTTTCTCTTCTTTTCTCCCCATAAATTCAGACACAGAAACATCTCTTTAGCCCCAAGAAACCTCTCAGCAAGCTGCCTCGGTCATATTTGGCTGATCATTAACAAGCTCAGAGCTTCCAGGAGCAGCCACATCTCTCATTTCTTTGGTCCAGWCTGTAGAATTTCAAACTCAAGGGTTCCTTTCTCTGTTCCTGGGTGTTATAAACTCCAACACTGCTCATTTTAGAGCTGTGCATGGAGCAGGAGGCACAGAGGAGCCAGGGAAGGTGAGTGGATGCCGGTGTGGAAGGAGGACCCTTCCCAAACCTCTCTAATTCAAATTAAAGTCTCATTTGAGAGTTTATCTTGTTTAGATTTTTTTTCAAGCCTCATTTAAGAGTTTATCTTGTTTGGATTTTTTTTTTTTCAAGCCTCATTTAAGAGTTATCTTGTTTGGATTTTTTTTTTAACTTCTACATAAAGCAATTTCTGAGACTGAACTGATAATTTCTGAGCAGAACTTCTTTCCAAGCTCAAACTCCACCTTCAGCGAGGAGAGATGTGGGAGAAAAAGCAGATTCCAAACGTTGTCTCTCCACTTGGAACAGAGTTAGAAGGCAGGAAGAGATGAAATCATTGAACCACAAATTCACTTTTCCAAGTTTTACCTTTTAGGAAATTATTCATCATCTGAGTCAATAACCTGTGCAGGGATGAATTCTGAGCTCCTTGCAGAACCTTTTCATTCCTTATCAATACATCTGCCATTCATTTTTTTTCCCAGGTGCTCTTTTCCCTCCCACTTCTCCCCAGCCAGCACCATCAGATCTGAGCAAACAATGGCATTTACAAGATGATTTTCTAAAAATTCCCTTCCAGAGCCTCTCTCACTCCTCCTCGGGCTGAGCTGCACAATGACACCTTTGCCAGGTTGTAATAAAGAAACACAGATTAAACAGCGAGAAAAAAACCAGAAAGTTGAAGCTCAGCCAGGCATGAGATAAATGTGGTTTTGAACACACTGGAATCTGGCAATTACCTCCCAGATCAGCGTGCCTGATGTGGGGAACACCCAACAATTAAATCTGAGGCACGGGGCTTATCCAAGTGGCTGCTTTGGATCTGAAATCTCCAATTTATAATCAGTTTTTATAGTTAGGCATGATAACATTCCCTCAGTGGCTTCCAGTCCCTCCGTGCAGCTCTCAAATGATTTTTTTTTTTTATTTAAATATTAATTGTGTACCAAGAAAGCAGAAAATCCGCCCATTTTGAGGGCACCTGTTGATCCTCTCCCACTTCAGCTGCCTCCAAAGAGAATAATCCTAAATTCCATCCCTAAGAGATTGGAACTGTTGCATCTTTGATCTTCAGAGAAATATGTGAAATTGTCTCTGAAGTCACCTTAAATGTGTTTATGGGTTATCCCTGGGTTTAAACAGGCTGGGAATAGCTTTATTTAGACCAYTAAAAAAATAATAATAATATCGATAATGTAGATAATAATAGTTATTAATATTGTTGTTATTATTATTATTTTTGGAATGCCAGTGAGAGTTTGTAGACGGGGAATTAAGTTTTCTCTTCCAGTACAGCACAAGCAATTAATAATTCATTAAATGGCAAAAGCAATTAATAATTTTACCAGATTTTACCTAAAGAAACCTGGCCATGGAGGGGAAAGAGGGGAAAGCTCACAGGCTTGGTTCCTGCACAGTCACAGCTCAAAAAAGCTTTCAGAAAATCCTTGGATTTTACAGAACTTTCACCAAATTTCAGTGAAATTTCCATTTCCACTTTCCCACCCAGCAGGTTTTTGGGATCATCCTGGTTTTAGGAAACCAGCTGGAACCTCATTTCTGATGCTCTTTTTACAAAGTCCTTGTCAATTCCTCAGTGGAATTAAACTCTCTGCAGGAGTTTTAATTATGTTTTTCCGAGCCTGAGAATGAGCAGACAAATCAAATACACAAAGATCTGTGTGCCTGAGACATGAAAATGCATCCCCAAGCAGCTGAAATCCCAAAAATCTGCCCATTTATCCCCAAATTCGCAGCACCTAATGAGGAGGCAGAATTCCTGCCAGATGGAGGAGCAGACTGAGTCTCTCCCCCTCAAGAAGTGAGGATTCAACAGCATCTGCTGCACACATCCAGAAGGTTCCTGTCACACAAATAAAAATAATCATCATCTGCCAGCCCCGAGAATTCATGGGAGATTCTCAGCTCCAGGAAATCCAGCTTTGCTCTGGAGGAGGGAAAACACAACCCAGAGCTGGGAACGGGGAGTGGGGAATCTCCATCCCAAAACTGGGAATTGGGAATGGGGAATCTCCATCCCAAAACTGGGAACGGGGAGTGGGGGATCTCCATCCCAAAACTGGGAACTGGGAATGGGGAATCTCCAGCCCAAAATTGGGAACTGGGAGTGGGGAATCTCCAGCCCAAAATTGGGAACTGGGAGTGGGGGATCTCCAACCCAAAACTGGGAACTGGGAATGGGGAATCTCCATCCCAAAACTGGGAGTGGGGAATCTCCAACCCAAAACTGGAAACCGGGAGTGGGGAATCTCCAACCCAAAACTGGGAACTGCCAAATTTTACACCATAAATGCCCAGCAGAGCACACATTTCCAACAGCCATCATGAACACCAGCACTTACAGGGTTAAAGAGGACATGGACTGTCACTTTGGGCCATCCCCATGGGGAAACCTCTGATAAAAACCACTGGGATGGGTTTATCCCACCCTTTTTGGGAGCTGTGGTGGTGCTGGAGGRGASACACACCCGGAATGGACAAAAAAGAGGGACAGGAGGTGGGAGATCAGCAGATCTTGGCAAATCCCGCTGAATAAAGCTGGAAAATCCACAAAAGATTCCATAATTCCCTTCCCAACTCCATCCCAGATAGGATTTCACAGCCAGACGCAGCAAACAACAAAACTGTGACTGACAAAATTCACATTTTTATCAACTCTGGCCCTGATTTGGCTGAAATTACAGGAAAATCAGAGGCTGGGCTGGCATTTCAGAAGGAGCAACTGCAGCACCAGCTGCTCCTCCTGCAGCTCCAGGGCCACCAGAAGGAGCAGCAGCTGCCAGGAGGGGCTGAAATCCCAAAGCCACGTCCTGGTGACATCCCTGGTGTCCCCAGATGGTGCTTCCCAGCAGCAGCTGCTTTGGGGCAGGAGACGAGGGGATGAGAGAGGAGCTCACACAGAGAACGTTAAAGATGTGGTTTTTCAGGAGAAATCTGGGATTCCAGACATCCTTGGAGTTCTCTGATTTTTCAGGCGAAACCAGGAATTCCACACATCCTTGGAGTTCACCTGACATAGAGAACGTTAAAGATGC
>JANSVG010000029.1:2119522-2157385 GCA_025434525.1 Malurus alboscapulatus | reverse complement strand
AAAAAAAAATAACCAAAAAAACCCCCAAAGCAAACAAAAATCCCAACAAAACAAATTTAAGCTATTGAAGGATGTGCATCTCACCAACATAAATGTAAATGTGCACAAAGGTCAAATTTGGTGGAAATGGGAGTGCCTCAAAATTTTTCCAGAAATAGGAAAAAAATCAACCAAGCAACCAAAAAGAAAAAAAACCCCCACAAAAAAAGCAAACAAACAAAAAACCCCRCAAAAAAAATGAAAACGAAACAAAAAAAAAGCAAAAACCCCCCAAAGCAAACAAAAATCCCAACAAAACAAGTTTAAGATATTGAAGGATGTATCTCATTAACATAAATGTGTCTCATTAATATAAATTTTAATGTGAACAAAGGTGAAATTCAGTGTGCAGGACAAACCTGGGACTGGGGGCTGCAGGGGACCTCCCCCAAATTGAGGCTTTGGGGTCCAAGAGCTCCTGGCTCGCTGGGGATCAGGTTTGGCCAGCGATTTGAGCACCCCAAAGTGCACAAACTCCTGCTCATGTGGCTAAAACACCCCCCCAAAAAAAMCCCCACATAAATCAGAGGGGACCCAACCTAAAAAGGGTTGGGAGAAATCTCAATTCCACCACAGCCCTGGCTGCTTTCAGCCTTATAAACATACCAGCCAGCTCTGAAAGGAAATTAAAAAATTTGGAAAATCTGAAAAATCTGGAAAATCTGGTAAATTTTCACCCCAACTTCTCTGCAAATATCCCCAGATCAGCCTCTCCAAAAAAAAAAAAAAAAAAAAAAAAGCAATATTTATTGTTTAAAGTGATGCTGGGAGCGCAGGCTCTGGAACAGAAACCTCCTGGAAATTCCCCTTTGCTGCATAAAGAGGGAGATGAAACCACAGCAACGCATTTTTATTGCAACCACAGAATAATTTTATTGCTGGAATTGTGCTGAAACCACTGAGGCCACGAGGCAGCCACCCCCAAGATCCCAGCCTGACGCTGAGGTGAACATATGCTGCTCTCTCATGGTGAAATAAGTGTTTAAATAGATCAGGAGCCTCCAGCAAATAAGTCAAATTTAATCCTTAATCAGCACTTGATAGTTCACTAAGCCCGGAGAAATTATTTAATGGTGTTTGTGGGAATGAGGAGAGCAGCTGGTGATGAGCAGCTCCTCTGCCCGGGAGAACAGGGTGAGGAGAGCCCAGGAAACTGCTGAATAGGTATGGGAGGGACTCAAAAAATTTCCAGAAATGAGAAAAAAACAAAACAAAAAACCCCAAAAAAAACAGAAAAAAAAAGAGACCAAAAGACTCCTAACAACCAACAAAAAAACCCCTCACAAACAAAAAAACCCTAAAAAAACCTCAAAAAAAAAAAGAACAAGTAGATCCCCCCCCAAAAAAATTTAAAAAACACCAAAAAAGGGCTTTTTCAGCATTTGGCTGCTTTATCAGCAAGGATCATTTGGTGTGGTTCCAAAGGGCACTGGGTTACAGACACAAGTTGTAATCCCAGTCTTTTCTCTCCGTTCTTTCCCCATTCTGTTTCCCTTTTTCCATTCTCTCTCCCAGGTTTTATTTACTTGGGAAGATTTACTGAGGGATTCCCTGAGCCATTCCAGCTGCAGGACACAGCCCCGAGCTGGGAATGGTGAAAATAGAATGGTGAAATAAATAAATAGATAAATAAATAAATAAATAAATAAATAAATAAATAAAATGGTGAAACCACCCAAGCTCAGCTCAGGCTCCTGTTTTTCTGGAGTTGTTCCTATTTTTCATGGAAGAAAAGCTCCTCTCCACCAGAATTCCAGGGCACACTCAGTTCCTGCCCTGCCCCCAGTTTTCCATGATTTTGCAATCTCAAACCTCTTCCTGCCCGGCTCGATTTCACATTCCCCCCACTGCTTGCCAAAACCTAACTCACAGAACGCTTTATTTATAAAATTCCCCTCTCTCCAAGGCTCAGGAAGAGTTTTATTTGTCTTATCAGCAGATCCAGCCCTTGGAGCAGCTGGAAAATTCTGCGTTGTCCAGTTCAGGGTGTTAAAACAAACCTGGGGTAAATTCAAAAGCAAAATTATCATTTCACTGCAACAGAGCCGTCAAAATTCCAGGATTATGATCATTGGGCTCCTTTGGGACYCAGAATTGGTTTGCACCGTGTGCCTGTGAGGGGAATCAAAGCTGAGYTTGAGATTAAAGATCAGTGTTGTTACAGGAGGAGCTGGAGTGAGGATTTTGCATTTTCTGGAGTTGTTTTGAGCAGCACTCGKTTTCTTTGAGCCAGTTTTAATGAGGAGCCGGAGCAACCACCAGGCACAAAGGAAAGGAGAGGGAGATGTTTTTACAAACTGTGGGATCTGCTGGGAGATCAGGGCAGATCCTGACAGGTGAAAAGAGAAATGGGAGGAACCAGAAATTCCAGAGGAATTCCACCCATTGACACAGACTGGTACTGAGCCAAGGCAGGGCTAAATCCCTGGATTTAGGGAAAAAGAACAGAATATTAAAGAATAAAAAAAGGGGGGATGCACATTAGGTGGGGTCTGTGTTAGGGGATTGGGGCAGTCCGTGCTCTCCAGTCCCTCAGCAATGGGGAAAGAGAGAGGGAAATGGGGCTGGGAAATTGGGATAAAAGAGGCTGAGTCCTCTATGGATTGGAGAGACCCCATGGAAATGCCCATGGCCTCTCCCTTTATTCAAATAAAGTCACAGGACTCCTCTGTCTCCTTTTTAGACACCAACCTCTGATGTTTGTGGRTAATTTTCCCCCCATACAGCACTCAGACAAATCAATCCCAATCAAACCCCTCCCATCCCCATCCCCAGCTCCTCCAAGAGCCCCCGTGGCACCCCCAAAGCACAAACAAACCCTGCTTATCTTGGCCAGCCCATCACAAACAGCCAGGAGGGATCTCAGAGTCCTCCAGAAGAAACTGGAAAACATTCCCAGTCCTTGGGCTGTCGTGCTTCTCTCCTTGACACGACCCACAGGAGTTAAAGCAACATTGGCCCCGCTGGGATGYTTCAGATTCCTCAACTCGGCTGAACTTTGCTCGCCAAACCTTTTTCCCGTTTTTTTTTGCGGGTTTTTTTTTTTTCCCCAGAACTCATAAAACTCAAAGCCATTTAGTGCCTTTAAAAAAGGAATTTAAGCACTGCTCACTCTGCCCCAATCCCCGGCAGGAGATTCCTTTCCCAAGCATTTACACCCATCTGCTTCTGAAAAGCCAAGATATTGAAGGATGTGTGTCTGTCAACATAAATGTCAACCTTCACAAAGGTGAAATTCAGTGTGCAGGACAAACCCCAGGGCTGAGCACTGCAGGAGACCTCACACAAGGTGCTGCTGCCAGAAAACGCTTTCCARCATTTCCTCTGGAAAGAAAATACACTTTGGATTTTTGTTTTTCTTTCCTCCCAGTCTCGAAAGCACAGAATTTGTATTTCACCACTTTACCTCCCAGCCAGTACTGCAACAGCTGAGACACACCCAATTCACCTGATGGGAAATCCCGTGCTTTATTCCAAGTTTATCATTTTGTTGTCCTTGTGTTGGCACTGCAATTCCAAGTATTTGATACTTTAATTGCACAATTACMATTAAATGGCATTTTYCMCATGRRGAYGGAAATTYAGAAYCACAAGGAGYGGGACATTGCTTGTAWTAATTRTAATAATTGTAATAATTMTAGTAATTCTWATAATTGTAATAATTCTAGTAATTGTAATAATTCTARTAATTGTAATAATTCTAATATTTCTAATAATTAGATGATCAGAATTCCAACCCAAGAAGAGCAGCCACCCCTCAGGGCTGCATTTCCAGCCCTGGTTTATCCTGACAGSCTCTYRCAGTGTTTATTTTTCTACTCTAGAGCCACCTCCTCCTGTTAATTTGTGTTCTCTCCTTGTTTCTCTCCTTCAGTCACTGCATTATCTCTCTGATCCTCATCCATGCATTTGCATTTTTTACAGAATTGAGCTCTCCCCCTTTGAACAAGAACCTTTTGCTTTTTTTTAACGGGTCCATCCCTTAATCCCAAAACACTCAGGAGCTGTAGGAGTTCCTGGCTTCATTTCCCCCTCAGATAAGAGCTCCACTAAAGCAGAGCAACCAGCTGAATKAACCCCCTAAGAATAATTAAATTAAAAAGTTATTTCAGGAATTCTGCTTTACGATCCGAGGGCGCTAAAGAAAGGAACAACACACAACAACAACGAGCAGGTTCTTCAGAGATTTTTCCTCTCAACAAACACACAGATGGCACAGACAGTCAAACACACACATCCACGGCATTTTGGAAGCAGCACATTTGGGTTTGAGTACACCAAGCTGTTACTCAGAGCAGCTTTTTGGGGGTTTTTCCGCCTTTTTTTTTTTTTTTTTTTTTTTTTTTTTTTTTTTGCCACCAACAAAGCCCCTGCCTGGTTTTAATTTTCGTATTTCAACGCACCCGCAGCACGTAGCTTTGAGCATGCTCGTAGTAAAACTATTAACATGGATTTGGAGGTTGCTGTGATCAGTTTGCTTCTCCCTCTTGAGTCTGGAAGGAGCCAGAAGCCAATGGAGAAATGAAAGAAATGTGTGAACCCACGAAGAGGAGACCTAAAAGATTAAAAACTTTTTCAGAAACTTTTCTCATTCCTGGAAGTGCTCATTRAGATGACTTTCAGATGTCTTTGATGAGTTTTTAAAGCTCTGAACGAGCAGGTCCAGCTGTTCTGTGCTTTCTTTGTCCACCACTGGGATATTTTTGCCATCCTCAAAAACTCAAACTCATTTGCCTCATTTGGCATTCTCAAAAACTCAAACTCATTTGCCTCATATGCCACCCTCAAAAACTCAAAATCATTTGCCTCATTTGCCTTGCTCAAAACCTCAAACTCATTTTCCTCGTTTGCTATCCTCAAAAACTCAGAATGATTTTCCTCGTTTGCCATCCTCATCCTTCTCACCCCATGCAGCAAAGGAAAGTGCCCATTTCCCCTTTTAAAATCAAATTCAAAGCCTCCCTGGCAGTTCTGCACTCCAGCAGAATCCACTCCCTGGCACCAATGCACCATCAGTGTGTGAGCACTGAAATATTCTCATTAATAAAAGCCATTTTGCAGGTTTTATAAATAGTGGGGTTTTTCACTGAGGAAGMAGAGCTGGCAGCCCAACAGCTGCCCCAGCAGCGAGGGGTAGGACACAGAAACGCAAATTTCTGAATTTTGTCAAGAAGCTGTGCTGCAAAAAAACCTCAGAAGCATCTGCTGTGAGCCCAGAATTGTGGAAAATCACCCGGCCAGGCACTCATTTGCAGAAGGGGATAATCCAGGAGATGCTGACTCCCAAAATGCTGCTTTAAACCCTGGASTATGCTGAGCTCACCTGAACCTCTGGCAGGGTTTATGCCAGAATTCCGAGGCTCAGGTGCTCCCATCCTCCAAATAGACCCCTTATAGCCACAAATGACACATTTTTTCCTATAAAGTTTCATCACAATGCGAAGAAGGCAGAAGGAAACTCTCCCTCGTGGGCAGGGTTTGGCCTCCAGCAAATCTCAGTTCGTGCTCACCCTTGGGAGGAGGGGATGTCTGCAGAGAGGAGCATCAGCGAGATCGTCTCAGCCTTAATTACACCTGGCATTCTAATTACAGCCCCCAATTATTTTCCCTGACTAACAGGAGGAATTAAAGACATCAATGAGTATGGCAGAGGAGCAGCAGAGTGACACCAGAGCAGAGCTGAGCTCCTGCCATCCCTGCTCATCACCAAAAACTCATCAAAGGGGGGAAGGGGAGCCTGGAGAGCTCAGCTGCCTCTCAACACAGCCGCAGGAACACAGAAAAAATGTGAAAACCAAGATGAATTTAAGAATAAACAGAGCAGCTTTGGGTTAGGAATGGGTTTGAAGGGGCTGGAGTTGGAGCTGTGGTATTTAATGACAGCAGCTTTAGCAAAAACCTCTCTCGCAGGTATTTTACCCACCCAGAAGGTTCCTGGTGCTGCCCACACAGTGCCACTCCAAACCCTTCAGGGTTTAATCTGAGAGGACTCGGTGGTTTTGATGATTTCTCAATGATTTTGAGCCATGTCTTTTTCAACATGTGAATTTAACAATCTCTACTTGCTATTAATTACCATTTCAACAAGTCTAAGACATAATCAACTTACAAAAAGCACTTAGAACGATTTTAATCTCTTTTTTTCCTTCCAATTGCAATGCCTGCAGAAAGCAAAGCAGGGCACGCATCCCTTATCTGGTTCCCACACACATTTTGCTCCTCACACCCCATAAAACAGCACCAGGAGCTCACCTGGCTGCTCTCTTGCTCCCAAATGTGGTGATTGCCACTCAGGGGAGACAATGTTTGGGATGAGGTGGCAGTGACGGACAAACCCCGCAGGAGAGCAGGGAAAAGGGAATCGCTCCTGGAGGAGCAGCTCCATTTGTTGGAAAATATACCAATTTAAAATGTTTTTATATCACTGCAGTCAAAGATCCTGTTTGGCTTTGCCCTGGGAGAAGGATGATGAGGTTTCTTTGCAGGGCATTGTTCCAGCAGGAGAGGCCTGAGGAGCTTCATAGCTCAACAGAGCGGGAGGGGACAGGAGAGAAGGGACATCAGTGACCATCAGTGACCATCAACAGCCATTWACAGCCACCAGTGATCATCACTGACCATCGACAGCCATCAGAGGTCACCAAGAACTATCAAAAGCCTCCAATGACCATCAGTGACCATTGACGGCCACCAGTGACCATAAATGACCATTGACAGCCATCAGTGACCATCAATGGCCACCAGAAACCCTCAGTGACCATCGACAGCAGGTCAGTGGCCATCAAGACCTCTCAATGGCCATTGATGGACCATCAGCCCCAAACATCACCCTGGGTGTGGTCAGAGGCACCTGGTCTGGGAAAAGAAAGATGAGAAGGACCTGATCAGCATCAGAGGGGAAGAAATCCAGATCCAACAGGAACCCAAATGCTGAGAACTTTAAATGAACATTAAACCAATAAAATTCTCTGGGTTTGGACTGGATAAAGTTTGGGGAAATCTTGTAAAATCCATGTGTCATGGAATGATTCTCTCTGCACACCCGGGCTGTGTGTGGATGAAATGATTTCTGTGGCACATCCTGGCCAGAACAACATCCTGGCCAGAAAATAAAGTAAAGCCTTGACTTTGTAACAATAAAAGTTGTCAGAGAGTTTTTGTTTTTCCTGCAGTTTCAGTGACACATGGACTGCAGCAGAGCCTCCATGGAGCAGGGGGAGCCGGGCTACAATCGGAGTGTTCTCTGCCAGGAAAAGACATCACTTTGGCTGATAAAGCATTAATGAGATTAAACAACTGGTTTTTATCTCAGGTGTACCATTCCCTGGGGATTTTTCCCATCCATGGCCCTGTCACAAATCCAGGGATGTCACTGGCACCAGGGCAATACCATTTTCCAGCCGAGGAGCTCCTGTCCCTGTCAGGGGCTCACAGTTTCACTCGTGAATTACTCGAGAAAGATCGGCCCTTCCTCAAAGGCACATTAGCAGATAAAAGGCTTATCTACACAAATAGTAAACATGCAGCTGGCCTGAGCTGCTTAGCCAGCTGAGGGCTGGAAGGGTTTGGAAAGGGAGAACAGAGACCCCTGAGCTCTGTGAGGGTTTGGAAACGGAGAACAGAGACCCCTGAGCTCTGTGAGGGTTTGGAAACGGAGAACAGAGACCCCTGAGCTCTGTGAGGGTTTGGAAAAATGAGCACAGAGACCCTCCCAGGTTGTGGAAGGGGCACAATGACCCCCAAAGCTCTCCAAGGACTTGGAAAAGGAGCACAAATTCCCCCCTGAGCTCTCTGAGGGTTTGGAAAAGGGAGCACATAGACCCCTGAGCTCTGTGAGGGTTTGGAAATGGAGAACAGAGACCCCTGAGCTCTCTGAAGGTTTGGAAAGGGAGCACAATCTCCCCCTTAAGTGCTCTAAGGCCTTGAAAAGGGAGCCCAGAGACCCTCCTAGGTTGTGGAAGGGTTTGGAAAGGGGCACAATGACCCCAAAGCTGTCCAAGGGCTTGGAAAGCAAGCACAAAATTCCCCCTGAGCTCTCTGAGGGTTTGGAAAAGGAGCACAGAGACCCCTGAGCTCGATAAGGGCTCAGAAAGGGAGCACAAATTTCCCCCTGTGCTCTCTGAGAATTTCGAAAGGGAGCACCATCACCCCCTCAAACACTCTTGGAAAATGAGCACAGAGATCCCTGAGCTCTCTGAAAGTTTGGAAAGGGGTCACAAAGTCCCCCTAAGTCCTTTAAGGGTTTGGGAAGGAGCACAATGACCCCAGAGCTGCCCAAGGGTTCCTTGGTTTGGGGCAGCACTCGGGGCAGATGCAGAGGGAGAATTTCCAGGGCTGAGATGCCACAAAAAAGCTCAAAATGAGATAAAACCATGAGTGCAAGGTGATCTCTGAGGGCAGGGGCTGGAACATTCCCAGCTCAGGGCAGCAGGGCCTCACACAAACCCGAAATTCAAGACTTTGGGGACATGGCCCCGTTCTGCTCCTGCCCAGATTTGTTAAGCGAGAGCTCAGCTCCAGTTCCCTTTGCACCCCAAGGTCTCRTTAAAATAAAATTGGAAACCTCTCCCAGACAACCGAGGCAGCCCAGAGCCTCTGCTCACACCAGACATTTTTCTGAACTTTCCCTTCCTTGTGGCACCAGGGAGAATTCTTCTGACACTCAGGCTGCTCTAAGATGGAATAATTCGATTTTTCCCTTCTCCGTCCAAAGATCCCCAAAGCTTTCCCTGGCAAAGGCAAGGGAGAGCAGATGTTCAGCTCAGATCAGATTAAAAAAAGAAATGTTCCATGTTGGTTCCCCTATCCTGTAAAATAAAAAGTAGAGATTAAAAAGGAAAAATATCTCAGATTTGAGAACTCATTCTGCTGTTAAAAGTCTCAGGAAAGTGGCCAAATTTGGCAACATGTGGAAAATGTGGCAGAACCAAGGGATTTGGCTTCAAAAATAACCTTGGCCTGAAGAACTTGATTCCAGTCCATTGGTTTTACCTTGTCACTCATAGGACTCCAAAACCAAAGTATGAAATCCTAATTAATTATTGGGCACCACAGAGGCAGTTAAATATTGGAAGGGAAAAGAATAACAGCTGGAAAGAGAAAACTCAGGAAGAGATGAGGGGAAATTGATAAATGAGGTTAAATAAAAAGTTTATGTGTGTACATCAGCTGCAGTGACTCATGGGATAAAACATCAGCCAATGGAGGAGTTTGAAGAGATCGCCAGGGAAGGAGGAGAGGAAAAATGGAATAAAAACAGAATTAAAATCAACCAGGATAATTATGAGGGTGTTTGGTGCAGTCACAACACAGCTCAAATTTGGTTTTACCTTGCCAGCCATTTATAGGACTCCAAAACCAAAGTGTGAAATCCTAATTAATTATTGGACACTCCAAGAGGCAGGAAAAGTTAAATATTGGAAGGGAAGATAATAACAGCAGGAGAGAGAAAAATCAGGAAGAGTCGAGGGGAGATTAAATTAATCAGGTTAGAATAAAAAGTTTATGTGTGTACATCAGTACACAGTGACTCATGGGATAAAACAGCACCCAGCCAATGGAGGTGTTTGTAGAGGTCTCCAGGGAAGAAGAGGAAAAGTGGAATAAAAATGGAATAAAAATGGAATAAACATGAACCAAGACAATTATGAGGGTGTTTGGTGCAGTCATAACACAGCTCAAATTGAGGGTGAAAAGGGAGGCGAGCTGTGTGGGTTGAGAGGCAAATAAGGATTAAAGCAGTTTTGTAAATCCTGCATTCACATAAAAGTTCATGATTCCCAGCCTGTTGATCAGAAACTGATTATTCCATGACCATTTCCCAGCACTTAGGGTGGAACTGATTATGGAAAGAAATAATTTTTCCTCGTGGTTTTCGTTAGGGCTGGGCCAGTCCTGTCAGAACTGTGGAAAACAGCGAACGCTCACAGGGGCGGGATGAAGGAGCTGCTGATTTTCTCCATCCTGCCTCGCCAACATTTTGAAGTGTCCCTTTTCAGGAGCTTTTCCTTTTCTTTTCAGGAGCTTTTTCTTTTCTTTTCTTTTCTTTTCAGGAGCTTTTCCTTTTCTTTTCAGGAGCTTTTTCTTTTCTTTTCAGGAGCTTTTCAGTATCTCCAACCCCTAACTCAGATCAAGGACCTGCCATGGTCATGAAACCACATCCTAAAAGATTCTCTCCAGCAGGACTGGTGGCAAACCCTGCCTGCCTTGGCTTAGGGTTTTGAGGGCTGCTGTCACCGAGATTTTCATTTTTATCTCAGCTAATCCCAGTAATCTCTTGCTCGTTAGTTAAATTAGGCCCTCAGTRATTACCAGCTCTATGCTCTGAAGATTCAGGATGGGGTTAAAGCAAATCCAGTTTCTGTTCCCTCTTGTCTGAAATCTCAGTATTCTCATTTAAGTGAGTAAAAATTACTAAATTAATTCTTTTTTGTGAGCTTCTTAAGCACCCTACAAGGGAAATCCCCTGACAGATGACAATCAGGAGGGGATATTCTAAAAAAGAAGAGATTCTGGACACTTTAACATGAAATTACACAAATTAAATGCTGTCTCCACCAATTTCCTTGCCTGTAGAAGAGGGAAAGCATAAAAAAGGATTGAGACTGTAAGTTCTACKGCAAAGCATCGCTGCTGAAAGGTGAGGCTGATCCAGACCTGGCAGAGCTGTCATTTCCCTCCCCAGAATTCCAGGTTTCAGGGCTAAAACTGGTAACAGAAAATGGGTTTGCACCTGGCAGGAAAACGCAGACCAGACACGTTCAGAGTGTGAGGAAAGGTGTGCTCGGCTTCAGAGGAAGGACAGAGAAGGGACAGGGACAGAACTSAAGAACRRAAAGGAGCAGGCAGCAGACAGGGGRGTWAAAATATTCTGGGTGAGTTTCTYATTTTGTTTGCCATAAATACGCCACTGAAAGCTCCAGCACATGARGGAGAAATCACCTTGGAGGAATGTATTATGGTTTTAATTATGGAGAGTTAAGAGTGAAAGGGGTAAAAGGGTTTGACCTCGGCTTTTTAGTAGGGTTGTGGGTGCACAGCTCTTCTTCAAAGGTGGAACACTCCGAGGTGCACACCCCATGTAACACATATACAATTATTACAGAATTCACTAATGAGCATATTTATCTAGAATTCCCCAATAAGAAACTAAATAAATTTAATAATGTCCCCCTATTCTAAAGAATCTTTCCTCAGATCAGGCCAGAGCCCAGTTTACACAATATATCCTAGAGAGAAGGTTTCAACCAAGGCTGACAATATCAGATTGATAGAGTTGTTTTCACAAATAAACAAGTTCATAGATATCAGATGGATGGAGTTGTTTTCATAAATAAAACCAGTTGTTTTCATAAAATAAACCTTTACATCCACAGGAAGAGCCCCCACTCCATGGCCCTTGAAATGCTGATCCTCTTGGAGAAACAGSCACCTTTTTAACACATCGTTYATTTGGACKTTCACCCTCCTTTGCAATAATTAAKTGGGCTGGGGAATTYTCTAGAAAGAGCAMTCTGAGCTCAAAGTCGGTGCCTTGAGTGGGGATAATTGCAGAATTATAATAATTTGGAGGCAGAAGAGCTCCGAGGAACTTCGGGTGCAATAAACACTCCTCGCTCATCTCCCTCCTTTCCTGGTGCTTGCAAACGCTCTGCCTGCAGATCCCGGGAGCTGAGATCATTCATCATTTGGTACAGAAGGAATATTAACCCAACAGTGCTCCCTCCTGGGACTGCGGCCCCGGGCAAGGAGGAAGTCATTAGCCGGACTCTGCAGGCACCAGAGCTGCTCCTTGATTAATCTCTTATTTCAACACCGATTAGCTGCTCATGGTTGAGGCTATTTGCCCRTTTTCCCTGCCACGGAGTTAATTAAAAGTGTAACAAACGCAGTTGCAGGGGTGAGATTTTCCTGCACATAAGGAAAACTCGCATCCTGTGAGTTTTTCATCGCATAACCTGATGCACAGAGTCCCTCCTTCCGCACACCCCAGGTACAGATTCTCACCAGAGTTATTTTCAAATAAACACTTCATTCATTGAAAAGGATTGGAATGGAGCAAAGCTGTGGTTGTGTGCAGTCAGAGGCCTGGCAGCCAGGCGTGGTGGCTGTAAATGACCTAGTTAGGGATGGAAATGTGAGTGAGAAAGCTGCAGAAACCTCACGCTCAGAACCGCTCACCGCCCTGACAAAAGCAGAGCTCCCTCCAAACGACAACAGATTTGGGCTGTGTCCATCTGTCCTGGCTGAACAGGACACACCAAACACAGGGGAAGGTCCATCTTTCCCCTCTGGCCTGCGCTCTGTTCTTTATTTTGAGTAATTAACTCAGAACCGAGCYTGTCACATCAGGGAGCGGCTCCTCCGTGGATGGGCTCCGTCCTTGCTGCGGGGGCAGGAGGGCAGCCCCGGGGTCACTGCCCTTGGTGCTGTGTTGTGTGTCACAGCCATGATCTGGGGGACAGCACAGCCATGAGTGTTGGGGACAGCACAGCCATGAGCATTGGGGACAGCAGCCATGTCACAGCCATGAGCTGGGGGACAGCACAGCCATGAGCGTTGGGGACAGAACAGCCATGAGCATTGGGGGCAGCAGCCGTGAGCGTTGGGGACAGAACAGTCATGAGTGTTGGGGACAGCACAGCCATGAGCGCTGGGGACAGTAGTGGTGTCATGTGTCACAGCCATGAGCATTGGGGACAGCAGCAGTGTCACAGCCATGAACGTTGAAGAGAGCAGCCATGTCTCATGTGACAGCCATGAGCACTGGGGACAGCAGCCATGAGTGTTGGGGACAGCAGCCATGTTGTGTGTCACAGCTGTGAGCGTTGGGGACAGCAGCCGTGAGCCTTGGGGACAGAACAGTCATGAGTGTTGGGGACAGCAGCCATGTTTCGTGTCACAGCCATGAGCGCTGGGGTTACATGTCACAGCCATGAACGTTGGAGAGAGCAGCCATGTCTCATGTGACAGCCATGAGCACTGGGGACAGCAGCCATGTCATGTGTCACAGCCATGAGTGTTGGGGACAGCAGCTGTGTCACAGCCATGAGTGTTGGGGACAGCACAGCCATGAGCGTTGGGGACAGCAGCCATGTCATGTGTCACAGCCGTGAGCGTTGGGGAGAGCAGATGTGTCTCATGTCACGGCCATGAGTGCTGGGGACAGCAGCCATGTCATGTGTCACAGCCTTGGGGACAGCAGTCATGTTTCATGTCACAGCCATGAGCTGGGGGACAGCAGCCATGTCACAGCCATGGGCGCTGGGGATAGCACAGCCATGAGCGTTGGGGACAGCACAGTCATGAGCTTTGGGGACAGCAGACGTGTTGTGTGTCACAGCCATGAGCATTGGGGACAGCAGTGGTGTCACAGCCATGAGCGTTGGGGACAGCCGCCTGCTCGCCCTCATTAGCTTCTCCTGGGTGACACCAGGGCTGGAGGTGGCTGTGGTTTTCTCCAAACACTTCCAGCCCTTAGAATCGTGGTCTTAATTATGGAGAATTAAGAGTGAAAGGGGTAAAAGGGTTTTGCATTGGTGTTTTAGTAGGTTGTTTTAAACGTGGAACACGCCGAGGTGCACACCCCATATAACACATATACAATTATTACAGACTTCACTAATGAGCACATTTATCTAGAATTCCCCAATAAAAAACTTAATAAATGAAATAATGTCCGCCTATTCTAAAGAATCTTCCCTCGCATGAAGCCAGAGCCCAGTTTACACAATATATCCTAGAGAGAAGGTTTCAACCAAGGCTGACAATATCAGATTAGATCAAGTTGCTTTCATAAATAAACAAGTTCGTAAATATCAGATTGATAGATTTGTTTTCACAAATAAGCAGGTTCATAAATATCAGATGGATAGAGTTGTTTTCATAAATAAAACAAATTGTTTTCATAAATAAACCTTTGCATCCTCAGGAACAGCACCCTTGAAATGCTGATCCTCTTGGAGAAACAGCCACCTTTTAACACATCATTTATTTGGATTTTCACTCTCCTTTGCAATAATTAATTGTGCTGGGCAATTTTCTAGAAACCGCAATCCAACCAAGGTTGAAACCTCAAATTTTAGGATAACACGGGGTTCACTGGCCTCCCACTGAGGGTGTTTGGTCTTCTCTGCCCAGCAAAACCCCAAAACTGAGCTGCAATATCAGGATACAAGAATTACAAATGTTTAGGTTAAAGGTACAAGGAATAAGGGCTTATAAAGGGTGTATAAAATGTCTGAAAGGGTGTATAAAATACATTAAAGAGTATATCAAATATATAAAAGGGTGTATAAAAAGGAAAAGCAGGCATCACCTCCCAAAGCAGCACGCACTGAACACGAGCAGCAGCACGAGGAGGAGGTGGTGGGAAAACACAGAGCAACAATTCAGAATTTGGGCGTGGGTCATAAAAAAAAAAAAAAAAAAAGCAAACCCAAAAGACCACAGAACAAAACTAAAACCCAGAAAGGGCATCCCCACTGTCCCTCCTGCCTCATCCTGGAGCAGAGCTGGGATTTCCAACTCCCTCATTCCCAAGTTTTTCCCTGTCATCAGCAGCCACGCTGCCCCAAACTTGACATTTTGCATCCCTCACGATTATCACTCTGTTTTAATCACTTTTAGACTGCACCAGCCTTTAAAATAACCCARATCCTCTGTCTCATCTTGCTGAGCACCCAGGGGAGGAGGGGAGGCTGGCAAGAGGATGCAGAAAGGCATGGGCAGGTGTGAGAAGTGCTGGAAACAGCACAAAGCTGATAACAGAAATAAAACTGAGCYTTCCCCAGCAGATGGGCTGAAATCCACAGAACTTCTCCTGGGTTTGCAGACAGCAGACACCACGTGGGACACGCCACCCTCGCTTTTGGGGCAGAATTCTGCAATAGGATCACGCAGAGTTTTGGGAGAGCCCTCAGCAGCATCAGGGAAATATGCACCGGGGTTGATAAGGGACTGTGATAGAATAATTCCTTGGAAAGGAACATCAGCAGGCACTTCACAGGCACCAGAACCAGCCTGAGGTTTCCCATCGAGGGCTTTTTCCCATCAAGAGCTCCGTTGGTGCTTTTGGGGCAGAATTCTGCAATAGGATCATGCAGAGTTTTGGGAAAGCCCTCAGCAGCATCAGGGAAATATCCACTGGGGTTGATAAGGGACTGTGATAGAATAATTCCTTGGAAAGGAACATCAGCAGGCACTTCACAGGCACCAGAACCAGCCTGAGGTTTCCCATCAAGGCTTTTTCCCATCAAGAGCTCCRTTTGTGCTCCCTCCTGATGTGCTTTTCTCCTTCAGGATTTGATTTTTTTGAAGACACCAGGGAATCAGTTCTGTGTTTTCTGCTCATGCAGTTCGGTTCTGTGTTTTCTGCTCAGCTTATCCAAAATATCTCTTTATTCTAGAAATCACTTCATTATGCATTCAGGGGTCCAAATACACTCCTGTTTCTCACTGAATAAGCAGAATTCTCTGTATTTTGTGGAATTTAAAGGAATGAAGGCACTCTAAGCCAAGAGTACAGGGTTTTTTGAGGAAGGAAATCCARTGTTTTTCCCAGGAAATCCAATGTTTTCCATCCCTTCAAGGCTCCTGTCCCCACTGCTGCCACATCCACACATTTTTACATCATTTTCCTCCCCCAGCCTCTCTACCAAGGCTTCCCCTGACTCCTTGGCAYGCACAGAACCCTCAAGAACTCAGTTTGTGCTCCCTCCTGATGTGYTTTTGTCCAGGAACCCTTGATTTTCCTGCCTTCCTAGCAAGGMGATGTTAAATCAGCAGATAAATTTTAATTTCCACATCAATAAAAGAAAATTGGCGCTCTGAGGTGTTGGGACCGTRTTCTTTTCAGGATAGGCCAAAAACTGAATTATTCAACTCTGCTGCTTCCATGCTCAGGGAGGGAAAAAAAGGCAACAGGAGCTTCAGGGCTTAAACTTTTGATTTTCTGAGATCAAACTCTGGACTTGTTCTTAAATATTCACAAAATATRGGTTGTGAAAGGAAAAGCAATAACTATTCAGAGATCATCTAACCCAGATCAAGCCAAATTCAAATCATGGTCTTCCTTAAACACATGGAAATTCTGTAATGAAGCTCTTATTTAACATTTACCCAACAGTTTTAGGTTTTTTCTATGGAAAAGGTCAAAAGCAGATGATGATAACATCACCTGATATCTCCATATTGACCTTAAATTCCCTTTTCCCTCTTTGCTTCAGCGTGTTCTCAGGAAAAATATGCACAAAGGAGCAATGGATGAGATATCAAATGAGGCAGAATTTTGGTTTTAGATAAATGAAAGTCAAGCTCTGGCCACCACTCAGGGTTTTTTGCATTCCTTTTACCGACTCTGAGCAACAGGACACGAAGCTGTGGAAAAGACTAAATAGAAAAAGAAAAAAAGGAATGTTTCCTAGACCTCAAATCATGCTTTCACCTGTTTTTTTTTTCTCTCAGTTTGACATCTGTACCCAGATCTCAGCAGCTCAGGAATCCAAATTCTCTCTGTACATTCACAGCACGGCGCTAATATTTCWGAAAGGTTTCCTGTCAAGCATCCAGAGAGTCACAGCCGGCTCAAACCCAAGATTAACAATGTCATCTTTTACGGGAGGCTTAATTCCCGATTCTGAGAAGGATCGCTGCTAATGGGATTGGCCGGGGCTGCGTTTGGTGCTCACAGAATGATCAATTCGTGCCCAAAACCCGCTCCAGACAAGGATTTTTGGCGAGGTTTTACTGCTCAATCGTATACATTCAGATGAATTCTGTGTGCACACAAAATTTGGATGAATTCTGTCAGTTATTCAGGTTGGGTCTGAAAGCACAGACAGCTCCGGGGTCCCGCTGCTGCTGATTTGTGGCAATTGCTGCTCTGAGAACTCAAATGAGAGGTCTGGGCTAACCTGCTGCGTTCTTAGCTGCTCGCTCCCATTTAGCCTGCTRTTTCCCGGGCAATCACTTCAATGGAGAGCGAGGGATACTTGTTGACAGAGGGAAAGGCTGTTCAAGGAAAAAAAAAATCAGAGGGAAACCCTACAGGATTAAGATATGAGAGAAGACCAAAACGCTGTTCAAGAGGAAAAAATCAGAGAGAAACCCTACAGAATTAAGATATGGGATCAGAGTGAAACGTTGTTCAAGGGGAAAAAATCAGAGGGAAACCCTATAGAATTAGGATTTGAGAGCAGAGCGAAATGCTGCTCAAGGAAAAAAAAAAATCAGAGGGAAACCCCACCGAATTAAGATATGAGAGCAGAGCGAAACGTTGTTCAAGGGGAAGAAATCAGAGGGAAACCCCACAGAATTAAGATACGAGAGCAGAGTGAAAGGTTTGGGTTTGGAATTGAATCGCTGCTCGAGTGGTTTGCACTCTCAAAGAGGTCCATGAAATATGAAAAATTCTGTTCTCGGAGTTGTCTGGACACCCCATCCTTCCTGTGCCAGCCCTTGGTTCGGGGCTTTTTAATGCTCTGATTCCCAGAGACCTGGAACCCCGTGGAACGAACAAAGCGAAAAGTGACAGAATTCCTCACCCCCTCCAAAAAACCCCAGCAGATGTGGCGGTCACAGCCTGTTCCACAGTCCATGTTAATAGCTTTACCACCGACTTGCAGCCCCTCGGATGCTCCGAGCCAGCGCCCCGGCTCCCCCCGAACCCCTCCAGCGGGGTTGATCCCCGAAAATTCGCACTTTTGATTATTCCCGGATCCTTTCCCCGCCTGCCTTCCCACCGAGCGGGTGAGAGAGGAACCGGAGTCTTACCTGGCTCGGCTGCCGGGGACTCTCATCCATCCATCCGGAGCGGCCAGCGGAGCATCCCGCGGGTTCAGGCGGAGGATGCGCTGCCGGGAGCGGCGGAGGCTTCAGCGGGATGCAGGGAGGGCACGGCCAGCACAGCCCCCCGTGCTGGAGCTCATCCCAGCGCCGAGGACACGCAGAGCCCCCGCACGGCGGCTCCGAGGCGTTCGGAGCCTCCTCAAAGGCGTTTAACCCTTCCCCGGCCGCGGCGGAGCTCCGCGATCTCCGGGGGTGTTCCCATCCCATCCGATCCGATCCGCCGGAGACACCTCTGCCACAGCAGGAGGGGTTTGGCAGCCCGGAGGTTTAAAGGATGTCAAAGCAGCTATCCCCGCTTCAAAAAACCCCAAGAGGTTTAAAGGCTGTGATCCCCCCTTCAAAAAACCCCAAGAGGTTTAAAGGCTGTGATCCCCACTTTACAAACCCCAAGAGGTTTAAAGGCTGTGATCCCCCCTTCAAAAAACCCCAAGAGGTTTAAAGGCTGTCAAACCAGTGATTCCCCCTTTAAAAAACCCCAAGAGTTTTATAGGCTGCGATCCCACCTTTAAAAACCCCAGAGGTTTAAAGGCTGCGATCTCCCCTTTAAAAAACGCCAAGGGGTCTAAAGGCTGTGATCCCCCCTTTAAAAAAACCCCAAGAGGTTTAAAGTCTGTTAAACCAGTGCGCCCCCCCCCCCCGCTTCAAAAAACCGAAGAGGTTTAAAGGCCGTCAGACCAGCGATCCCCCCTTTAAAAAACCCCAAAACTCAGAGATGCAGATATGGAATGGTCCAAAAACCTCATTATCAGCAGAATGAGGGACTGGAAACCCCTGGACTGACTGAGTCCCAAACACACAGGGCTGGAGGTGGAATCTTACAGTGTGAATATTTCTATTTCTGAATAKTTCTATTTCTGAATATTTCTATTTCCTCCTTTTACAGCAGTATTAGAGAGGTTTTGAGCATCTGTGCACACCACCTGCAGCAAAAATGTAGCTCTTGGGGAGTTCAAAGATATTTTTTAGGATATTTTAAGGAGTTTTTCAGGATATTTGTTCCCAGAATTGGAGGGGGTAGGACAACACCTGAGAAATACAGGACCAAAATGAAATAGAGGAGACTCAGATTCTGGAGCAGATGAGTTTGAGGAAACGCCTGATAAATACCTGCTAAAAATGAGATACAGGAGTCCCAGATTCTGGAGCAGATGAGGTTAATGGGTGATCAGATCTGTTCCTGGTTAAACTGCTCACACCAGCCCTGCTGCCCACAGAAGCTCAGAGCAGTGATGGGATCCTCTCTCCTCATTGTGATTATTTCCCTCTTGCCCATTTTCTCGATTCAGTGGCCACAGAGTGAATATTCCTYACAAACACACCCATGGGGTTTGGGCTCCAGGCTCTCAGCTGTGATGAAGTCAAAATTTGTTGTGGTTCTGGTGCTGCTTTTAAGCACAGCTCAATCCAGCACCTGAGAATCCCAGCCCTGACAGAAACACAAGATCTCATCCCCAGTCCCAGGGGACAGCCTGATTTGTAAAATTTCGGAGAAAATGGGCTGTTTTTTWGCAGGCTGGCATGGCCCACATGGATCAGAGCAAGGAGAAATTAAAATTTAAAAAGCGCATTTCCTCAAAGGCGTTTGCTCAGGACCAAACTCACACCACAAACGCACCGAGGTGGAGAAAGGAAGCGCGTGGTGAAGGCAGCAGATGGCAAAAATCCTTCACAAAGCAAACCCTGACCATCAGCAGCCTTCCCCTCCCAAGACAGCCTCACTCAGGATTTCCTCTCTGCTGTTTGTTCTCMAAGCAAACCTCAGCCTTTCCTCAGATTTTCAGTGCAGATATTTGCAAACTCCACTGTTTGCTCTTGTGGGGACACATGGATGGGTGCAGCAAGGATGGGAACACACTGGAAMCAGAAATCTCCCAGAAAACAACTTTATCCACCCTGGGGAGCATTCCAGCCTCAAGAAAAGCTACAGCAGGGGGCTRAAGGTGCTRTCTSCTCTTCAGGACAGATCCCAAGGTTYRTTCTCAAAGCAAMYCTCAGCCTTKCCTCAGARTTTCAGTGCAGATATTTGCAAACTCCWCTGTTTGCTCTTCAATACYTCTGGGGGCACATGGATGGGTGAGTTATGTTCTGCAGGGATGGGAACACACTGGAGCCAGAAATCTCCCAGAAAACAACTTTATCCAGCCCTGGGGAACATTCCAGCCACCAGCAAAGCTGCAGCCAGGGACTGAAGGTGCTGTCTCCTCTTCAGGACAGATCCCAAGGTTTGTTCTCAAAGCAAACCTCAGCCTTTCCTCAGAGTTTCAGTTCTGATATTTGCAAACTCCACTGTTTGCTCTTGTGGGGGCACATGGATGGGTGCAGCAAGGATGGGAACACACTGGAGCAACAAATCTCTCAGAAAACAACTTTATCCAGCACTGGAGAGCATTCCAGCCACCAGCAAAGCCACAGCAGGGGCTGAAGGTTGTGTCTCCTCTGCAGATCCCAAGGTTATCTCGGGCAGTAAATGCCAAGAGCATTTGAGAGTCCTCCACCCTGCTCAGCCTGACCCTTTGGAGCTGCTGGAATTATCGTGGACAGCGCGAGAAGAAGGAAAATCTGACAGTTCCCAATTCCTCTGAGTGAAAAAAGARTCTCCCCTAATTCCCAGAGTGAGAATCCCACTTCACAAAGGGGTAGAACTTCCCCGTAGCTCTGAATTAATCAGAAAATCCGTCAAATTTCACCACTGCTGTGAATTTCACTGAGTTTACAACACTGACAGAGTGAACAAGAAACACCCTCATCCCAAGCACCTCACTCAAATTGTTCCCTTGAGGTGTCAAGCCAAAAAAATTTCCTTAATGAACTTTCTCCTTGGAATTTTTCTTCTTGGGAGCACAATCAGCATTTCAGCCCATGCCAGAATCGAGTATTAATAATGAACATGACACAGCCCTTGGTGTTTCACTGAGGAAACTTTTGGCCTTTTTTCTTTACAAAAAGCACAGAACAGACCCACAGCTCGTCAGCAGACTGGAGGTGTAAAGGTGTAAATCAAAATTTCACCGTGTTCTGCCGGGCAAAATGTTCCCTGCCTGCGAGAAACCATGCAGCCACACTGCAAATTCACATTTTCATCAGAATCTTGGGTTAGCCTAGCCAAAYCTGAATAAAATTTGTGTTTAGGAGGTCAGATTTATCAGGGATAAATGGTTCAGCCATTATTTAAACACAGTCMTCACTCAGGGCTGGTTTTCTCTGTTATCTTCGTCCCTTTTGCTTTGAGTGCTCCTCTAAAAAAAGCAAAGCTGACCCTTTGCAGAAGCCAAACTCCTTCATGCATCACCTGCCAGCTCAGAAAAACAGCCTTGAAGGGAGCTGTCAGTGCCGAGCTTAAAATATTCTGAGGATGGCAGAGTTACACGGGGATTTCCATGGTGGCTTTGGAAGGTAAAAAAATCCAGAGATGGCACTGAAAAATGCACATTTTCTGTGCTGGCAGCCTGGGAAATGGGACATCAGGGTTCCACCTGCCTGTTTTAAGATCTGAACCTCTTCGTTTGGAAAAGGGGAAGATCTGGGCCTGGTTTTACATCCCCAAAGCTCTGATCTTTCTGCAGAGCAAGGAGTTGATATAAAACCAACACAGGACTTCCCAGAAAGGAGTTTGACCTCAAAGGCTGATGTGGATGGTGATAAAATGCAAAAGAAAAACAGTTTCACAAACAAGAGAAAAACCCCAAACCTCAGACTATTTCCTGAGCCCACCTAGAGGTGGGATTAACTCTGTCTGCACAACAGGTTGGTGTTTATTCCCCTCAAATATTGAGGTTTTCTGCTAAGACTCAACTCAAGAGCAGCAAAACTGCAAACATTCGGGTTTTAACAAAGGGGAAAAAATAATAACAGGAAAAAACTCAGTCACCATCAGAGTATTCTTTATTCTCTGAGCAGATTTAGACTTTAAATTGTCTCAAAATGTTGCAGCAGCAGCTCTTCCATGCAGAATCCCATAAAGGCAGAAAACAATTTGCCAGAAAAAGGATTCAGCTTTAGGATCAACCCCCTACCCACGCTGAAGAGCTCTCAGCCATCCCATTGCTTTGCTTTTCAGACACCATTATTTATGATATATATTTATATGATATATATTTATAYGATATATATTTATATGATTTTTATTTATTCCTTTCTGGCCTGGACCAGAAGCAGCTGGAACTCAGCACAGCGAGCACAACTCTGAAATTATCCCCAGCTCCAGCCAGGAACTGCTGGGATTGGCTTTCATTTTCTCAGCTGCCAATTAGAGGGAAAAGCCAAAAAAGACCTCATTTTTCACTGCAGCTCCTTCGGGGAGACCTGGGGGAAAGGGAAATTTGGCCCTTTCGTTCCAGCAGAACAGAGCAGAGGGATTTATTTCCCCTCCCACCACTGATAAATTTGGATGTGAGAGCTGGAGCAGGGAGAAGGGAAAGAAGGGTTCTTAAAAATGGGAGATTCAAGAAGAAATGGAGCAGATTCTGGTGTTTGGAACATGAGACTCAAGTGACTTTACATGATTTAAAAAAATATTTATATTATTTTTAAAATTATTTATGTGATTTTAAAAATGATTTATCAACTCAACCCCTTGGGCACTGGGCAGGATTGTTCCCCACTCAACAAGGGAGAAATATTTAAATCCAAATCTGTCCTGACTTCCATAACCTGAGGAATGTTTAGTTCTTCTGTGGAAAATGGCAGCTAAACCAAGAATTTAAAGTCCATAAAGACAGGAAATTCCAGAAGAAATGGAGCAGCTTCTAGTGGTTGGAAGACGGGATCCAAGTGATTTTATAAGATTTAAGAGGTCACCAGACATCAACTAGAAATCAAAATTCAATTTAAGATTTAAATAAAACACCCAGGAGAGTCTGGCTGTGTCATTTCATGTCAAAGATGGATTCAGGTCCTCTTCTGGAAACCGACAGCACATTCAGACACTTCTTAGGAAATGTTTCCACAAAAACCTTTTTGTTTGTTAGCCCATATGACACAAGTTTAAACCACTCAAACACCTGCAAAAAAAAAAAAAAAAAAAAAAAAAAAAAAAAAAAAAAAAAAAAAAAAGCTTAGTCTGCTGATGAAAGGGTGAATTTACAATCTGCCAGCTCATAATTGATGTACAAACATGACAGAGTTCCTCAGAAATGGGATCTGTTTCTGAGACTTAGAACATGTTATAAAATATTATCAAATATTATTAAATATTAACAGAGATTAAAGAAGCAGGTCCTACAGCTTTGTTCTGATTTTCTCACGTATTTTTGGCCATATAACCAAATTTAATTTCAAATAAATCAGGAGGTAAAATTGATCTCAGCACCTGTGAGTGCTGAAGCGGAGAATCAGAGCACGTTTGGACTGTGGAGAACTTGAGCATACAAAAATTAATTTCCTCTCTGAACCATTTCCATGCAGATTTCTTGATTTAGATGCTGTTTTTCAAGGAAGAACTGAATATTCAGGTTCTGGAGGTCAGGACGGATTTGAAGAATACTTCTGACAGATCTATATTATTTCCAGTTCAATAATTTGTAGAAATATTCTGAATTTCTCCAGTGAACCACTTCGTGCCACTCTGAACTTGTGTTTACTTCAGGCTACCCACTTAAAACAAGAAAAAAAGCCCAGCTGAGTAACTGGATGTTAAAAAAAAAAAAAAATAAAGAAGAAAAAAACCCCTCATACCCTGCAAAACAGACTTGGGGAGAGCTTTGAGGTTTCCTTTGTCAGGAAATAAACCCATTATCTGAGTTTGCACGCTGTGAGATGTCTCTATCTGTGCTTGGCAGACTCAGCCACTCACCAGTGAAACTTCCCCAGGATCGGTTCCCTCAATCCTCAGCACCTGAAAAAGGGGAATAAATGAAAATATTGAGGCAATGGAGCCCTTGACAGGTCTGGCATGGCCCTTTTTGAAATGACAGGGTGGTTATTTCACCTATTTTCAACCTGTGACACCGTTCCTGAGCAGTGAAAAACCTGAAATGACATTTTCAAATTTCAATCTGGTGTGGGGATCCCATAAATTCAGGTGCATCCTCAGCTCCCTGAGTGGTTAACTCACCTATTTTCAACCTCTGGCATCATTCCTGAATGATGAAAAACATGATATGACATTTTCAAATTTCAATCTGGTGTGGGGGTCCCTGGATTCAGGTGCAGCCTCAGCTCCCTGGGCTTATCAAGCTAAAAAACTTCTGTCAATGTGTTCCTAAAAAAGTTTTTTAGGCTGCAGTTCCAACCCCCCATCCTCGAATTTTACCTCTTTTTTTTGTCAAAAAGGCCGAGTTTTGTGACAAGTTCTTCACCAATCAAAGCCTGGCGCAAGGTCAGATTTAAACTTGGGGCTCGAAAAGTTGAGTTTGCTTCGAGAAGCTCCTTGGGTACTGGAGAGGGGAGAAAAATCCAGAGTGGGGCAGAGCTGGAGCTGCTCTGTTGTGCCAGAATCTGAGCAATTTTCCATATTAATGCCACAATTGGGGACTTTGGCTTTAAAGCCCTAAAATCAGGCAGAGAAAAGCCCTAAAATCAGGGAAAGAAAGGGTCACAACAGCTCCTCTGTGGTCGTTGCCATCGAGGCCAAGAAAAGCTGGAACGGCGGCAGGAAATCATAAATTCCTGAGACAGAAAAGTTCAAAAAGACCTCAGGGCTCCTTCTCTCTTTAATAATAAATGGGAGATTAATCCAGCTCTCCATCAGCAGGGCAGGCCCTCAGGAAGATGATTTTTTTTTAATTTTATTAGGGCCATTTAGCACAATCCTGGTGTCTGCTCTGTCCCAACAAACACCAGGCCCGAATTTCCCTCCCCGATTTGTCATCGCTTTTGAAATCTTCCACAAACAAAATCCTCGTCAGGAGGAGATCTCTGCTGCAGCAAAGAGAACAAAAAGAGTGAAAAAACATTGGGATATTGTTCCTGCTGAGCAGTGAGAGAGCTCTGCTCCAAAATGAGAAACTTCCAGGAATCGCGTGGAGCACACGGGGAGTTTCTGCCTGCAGAGATCCAAATTTTCACTTTTTTTCTGGAATAAAAGCACAATAAACGTTCCCCAGCCTGGCCTCAGGGGTAATGGTAAATCAAGGGGAGTGTCTGCCTTCAGAGATCCCAATTTCCACCTTTTTTTCTGGAATAAAACCACAATAAATATTCCCCAGCCTGGCCTCAGGGGTGATGGTGACAGTCACTGGTTTATGTAGAGATGCCAAACCCCAAACTTTGAAACTCTTTAAACACTTTTAAACATAAATACTCTTTATTCCTCAAATTCCGAGATATGTGTTTAGGCAAAAAATCAAACAAACAAAAAAAAACAAACAAAAAAAAAAAACACCAAAAAACCCAAACAAACTTAAAAGAGATTATTTACTAATTTATGTATTCCTCCAGTTCCAAGACTCCAATCTTTAAAGAGGTTATTTATTTATTTATTTATTTATTTATTTATTTATTTCTCCAATTCCAAGGTGTGCTTAGGCATCAAAAAATGGCAATTACTCATTTCCCAACCTGTTGCAAGCATCCCTGTGAGACAGGTCAGGGGAAAAATAAAAAAAAAAAAAACAAACCCAAACTTATTCCTGAATTAAAATTTTAAACTTTTTAACTGAAAAAAAAATGAGAGCTTATTAAGGCTGCCAGCATTAGTTATGGAATCCTAAAAACGTCCAGTCATTCCTTAACACAATAAATATTGGACAAATATTCCAGCGTAGCAGCAAATTTCCTTCTTCTGGAGGTAAAAATTGGATTATTTCAGTGACAGACAGAGAAAATTTGATATGAAATCTGAGAATTCTGCTAATCCAATGCGAGAGCCAAATCCTCACGTGGAAGAATTCACAGAGGGAAATCACTTCCCTGTCTCAGTAAAAAAAAAAACTGGAGAAACCAAGCACAAAAAAATCCCTTCATTTGCTCGGGGTTGATGTGCAGGATTTGAATTTTAAGCTTTGTAAAAGAAGACAGTTACATGCAAATCCTTTCTTCCATTTTCTACATCCAGACGATGCGAACACCTCTCATCCAAGGCTTGGATTATTTATTCATTGTTCCCCAAATTGAAAACATTCATATTCCTCACTTTCCTGGGGTGACAGCGTTTCAGTCTGTCAAACAGCAAAGTGAAATATTCACAGGAACCACTCTGGGAAGATCTATCAGCAAACAGCCTCGGGGAGGAAAAAAAAAAATGTGTTGGCATTTGCCAATATTCTCCTTTCAGCGTGACAAATTCACTCATTAAAATAAAAGTTAAAATTTAAAAAAAAAAAGAAAAAAAAGAAAAACTACACAGAGGCCATGCCAACAACTTTTTATTCCCCTCCTGCTTTCTGCTGTATTTTTAGGCTCAATGACCGTGGTTTTGTGCACACTGAGGTCACGCTGATCTTTCTCCAAGGCCATTTTCTGGGGTGAAAAGCTCCAAAGAACACAACTGTGGGCTGCAGAATTGCTCTGAGATTTCTTGCCGTGATTCTTTTTTTTTTTTTTTTGCCATCCTTCCTTCAGGATTTGGGAGATCTTGGCTGAGACCGGAGGCTGGATGGAAAGAAGCATAAAGATGGGTTTAAAAAAGGGAAATGGGGAGGAGATTGGGAGCCCTGAGGGTGGCCACTGGTGGCCACGAGCTCGTGCTTTGCTGTGACTCTGCTCTGCCAGACCGGAACAATCCCAATTATTTCCAGCACTATGGCAGATCACCGACCTTCCCAGGAAGAATTCGTGCCAGACTGTGGGTTTTTTGTAGCTACAGGGGATGCATCAAACACAGAAGGATGATTTTTTTCTGCTGGTATTACCCAGCCTTGTGTTCCTGCTAGGATTTGTTACATAAGCACAGCCAGAGCTTTCCCAGAGGCTGAATTTCCTTTTTTTTTTTTTTACATAAAGCAGTGGCAGATGCGCTCCTCAGTCTGAGCAGGGGGGGAAAAAGAAGCTCTGTCACATCTGGGTGATGAGAATCTGCATCACCTTGGCAATTTTCTGTCGTTGGCTTCACCTTCTTTCAGCAAATCTGATGTTTATTTATCCAGGCTGGAAAAAGGATGAGTTTTGCTACAGAAATCACAATGTTGCTCTGCAAAGAAAAAAGAAAAAAAAGAAAAAAAAAAAAAAAAAGAATGGGGGAGGAAAAGAGAAGCTTTGAATAAAAAAAAATGGGGGGGAAACTGCTGAGTTTTGCACCCAAAATCTGAATGTTCAAGCTGTGCCTGAGCCAGGGATTCCCCCCAGGACAGAGCTCCCAGAGGGGATTTTGTGTCATTTGCCAGGGGACGCAGAATTCCCCACCCTGAGCTGCCAGGGTCAACTCAGAAGCTGTGGGTAAACCTCAGGATGCTTCCAGAAGGTTTTTGGACTTCTATTTGGGGGACTTTACCATCACTTCACCTACCTGAAAACCCCTCCTTTATTTCCAGAGCCCCTGGCTGGGTCAGGCYCTGCGGGTGGATCTCACCCACACCTCACTGCACATCCAAGGGTGCTCTAATTCCTCTCTTTTGTGCCCAAATTTGATTTCCCCCCTCTGATTCCCCTCTCTTTTGCTCCTAAATCTGGTTTTCGAGCTCTAATTCCTCTCCTTTATGCCTAAATCTATTTTTCCTTCTCTGATTCTGCTCATTTGTGTCCAAATCTGTTTTTTTTTTTCCTCTGATTCCCTTCTCTTTTGTGCCAAAATCTGGTTTTCCAGCTCAAATTCCTCTCTCATTTGTGCCCCAGTCTGCTTTTCCAGCTTGAGGATTGGTTCCTCACCTGCAGAAATTTCTTATTTTTTATTGCTGGAAGCCTCACAAGGCTCTGGCCAGGTTACACAAGGTGCTTGATGCTCAATGTTTGATTCTCAATTTCCTTTGGAGGAAACAACCAAGGTTTTGGTTATCTTTAATATAGTTAATATAAAATATTAAATAAAATTAAAACAAAGCCCAAAATCACTCATCAGTGCCATCATCACCACCGTGAGGACCCCACTCCTCCACACCAAAAACCCACCCCATGCTTATCCCAAAATCATAAAGAAGAAATCCACCATCAAGAATCTCTYCTCAGCCTTTCTGGGGTTTATTTAAAAATCTTTAATTAATTGTTAACCAAGACCAGCYTCTCTTAACTTCCATTTCCAGATAAAAATCATGACCTAGAAAAAAAAAAAAAAATTTTGCTGTTGGAAGCAGTGCTGTTGGTAATTGAAGTGGAGGGAAAGAAAAGATAAAAGCAATGGRGAAAGGCAGGAAGTTTTTTTGGAGGCCTGGGGAGAAATATATTTAAGTTTTAATGTGGTGTGACATGTGCAGAGTTAATAAACGGTGGTTGGATCACGATCTGAATTCCAGGGATGGAACACCCAGAAAATTGTTGTTCTCCTGAGATTTTTGAGGCAAAATTTGCCTGGGCAATTCCTCTGATCTCTGCTCGATCTGAGCTGCAATTCCTGCATCTCCAGGGTAAATTCCTGCAAAGAGAAAAGCTCCAATTCCTGCCCCACTGACCCTTCCCCGGCCGCTCTACCCGGATTTTCGCCTTCCCGGGGTGATTTCGGCAGAATTGGGAATGGAAAGGCTCGGCAGGGGCTCCACCTGCTGGGACAGGCTCAGCCTCGGGCTCTGCGCTCCCAAAACGGGGATCAGGAGCTAAAAAAGGGAGTTCAGGAGCMTCTGGAATTCCCAGCATGGATGCAGACATTCCCCATGCCCATAATGCTGCAGATGCACGGGGCAGACCCCTGGATGAGACAAAAACYGGATGTTCTGTCCTTTTTCAGCCTTTCCAAATCTAATTTTTCATCCCTGGAAGGGTTTGTGCTTCCCAGAGCATCCCTGAGTGAGATCCTCTGGAATTCCCAGCATCCATGCAAACATTCCTCATCCCACAGAGCTGCAGATCCAGGGACAGACTCCTGGGTGGGACAAAAACTGGATGTTTTGTCCTTTTCCTGCTTTTCCAAACCTCATTTTTCATTCATGAAGGGATTTTTGCTCCCCAGAGCATTCCTGAGTGAGAGCTGAGGACAAATCCCTGCTGGGAAGGGCCTCATCTGACCCCAGCCTGGAGCAAACCCCTCCCAAACATTCTCGGGTGCTCCAAAACAGAGATGAGGAGCTAAAAAAGAGAGTTCAGGAGCCTCTGGAATTCCCAGCATCCATTCAGACATTCCTCATTCCATAGAGCTGCAGATCCATGGGACAGACACCTGGATGAGACAAAAACTTGACTTTTTCAGCCTTTCTAAACCTCATTTTTTATCCCTTATTTTTTTATTTGGAGAGGTTTGTGCTTCCCAGAGCATCCCTGAGTGAGAGCAGAGGACAAAACCCTGTCAGGAAGGGCCTCACCTGACCCCAACCTGGAGCAAAACCCTCCCAGACAATCTCAGGCTCTGGATTCCCCAAAACAGGGAATAAGAAGGTATTTCTAATTTTTCCTCCCACCCTTTTACATTTTAGGGGATTCTCTGGGAGGTTCTGCCAGCGTTTAGGTAAAAATTCAGGTTTTACAAGGTTTTAAGAGCTGTTTTTTCCATACAGGACCAGGCTGTGCTGCACTGAAATGGAAAAAAAACAACCCACAAAATCCTAAAAAAAAAAAAAAAAAGAAATTGTGTACAAAAGAGGAGATGAAGAGAAACTAAAATGGCAAAAGTAATATCCTTAGTGAACACAGATACTCCAAAAAAACCTCATAAACCCCAAAAAAAAAAAAAAAAAGAAAATATAGAAAATATTAAAAATACTAAAAATGGTTGTGCACAAAATATTTTCAGCCACCAACTCTTTTTACAGTAAGCACAAAGACACTCCCAGGTTACCAATGACATTTTGTTGGAGAACCACAGAGACCCAGCTCAGGAAAAAATAAATAAATAAATCACAAACACCCAAGAAAACATAAATGGGCTCCTGCCAAACCAAAAATACAGACTAGAACTGGAAAAACGAGCTGCTGCTTCTCTCACCCCTGCATTGAGCTTTATCAATGCTGAGAAGTTATCAGTGCCAGATATTTTCACTGGAACGTGGAAAGATATATTCATTCTTGTCACAAATTGATTTTTTTTTTTTTAAGGACAGCATAGAAAAATCAAATTATTTCATTTTTTTCAAAGGCATCTCATCCATCCTGGGGAGTGGAAGTGTCACAGGGCAGACCCAGCTGTTGGAATTATCAAGCAGCTCCTTCATTTTTTATCCGTTCCAGCTACATTTGGGATTGAACCACTTCGATTAATGGACTCACAAAACCCTTTGAAATCTTCCCAGCTCAGGAAGTCGCTGTTATTAAAATTCCCAACTAATAAACCGCAGTTGGCACTC
The DNA here is from genome assembly GCA_025434525.1 of Malurus alboscapulatus. Lineage (NCBI taxonomy): Eukaryota > Metazoa > Chordata > Aves > Passeriformes > Maluridae > Malurus > Malurus alboscapulatus. The sequence goes on along the minus strand of JANSVG010000029.1, from coordinate 2,127,200 downwards.
GGTTTCTTTGATAGGGATTTCACAGGGTTGCTTTTGAAAACCGCAAATTAAAATCTACCAAAGAAGAGATTTCCCTGCTACAGCAGAGAGGAGCTGAGAAGAATCAACTGAGGGTAAAAAAAAATAATTGTTAACGGGAAAATATTGCGAGGTGAGGCTGTGAAATGGGAATGAAAGCACCGGGAATATTCCCTGGATTTCAATCCCGTCCCACTCCATTCCTCCCAACCAAGCCCACGAGGTGGCACCGTTACTAAAAGAATAAAAACTCGGGAATTAATGATTCCAAAATCCATTAACCAGCGGCCAAACGCAACCCTCGAGCTGCGGGTGAAGTTGGGAGCTGCATTTTCACCCAACAAAACAGCTTTTAAACGCCAATTTGTACCTTAAAACCCAAAAAATGAAAAGTGAGAGTGCCTGTTCTGCCTCTGCAGAGCACCTGCTGTCAGCAGAGAGCTCAGGGGGGCTCTGACAAAAATCCAATTCCACCCAAGCACCCCTGGAGGGACAGCAAACTCCCTTCAGTGTCTCTAATATCAGTATTTTATTTTAGCAGCAGCTGCAGCTGGGCTCGAGCTTTAATAAACTTGCGCCTGCCGTGCCCCAGAGCTCCTCTCCTGTTGTTCATCTCCTCCCCGGCCCTAATTTTCATAACAATAACATCAACAGAGCCTCATCAGTTCCATTGCTTCTGACATCTGCCTCAATATTTAATGACTGCACCAGGCCACTGCCTCCCATCATCCTGGCCCTCGCTCCAAGCCCGGAGATTTTTGCCTCTTTCTCCTCCAAATGATGAATGTGCTCCCGTTTTCTGTTCAAGATCTCACAGCCACAAACCTTTTCTGTTCAAGAATTGTTGGGAAATGTTGCGTTTTCTTTTAGCAAAATAATTCCATTTAGCAAATTAATTCCATTTTGCAAAATAATTCAATTTTTTTCCCCCTCTCAGCAGCGGTTTAACAAGGTCAATATCCACAAACCGTTCACAGCAGGAAATAAAACTGTCCCTCAACAAAAATCAAAACATAAGGAGTGGATTTAAAAGCCTGCATTAAGTGATTTTAATTAACGTCTTTGTTAATTTTAATTAACATTGTAGTGGAAGGTTCAGAGGCAGATACAGCCCGTGAAAGTCCAACCGGGTTAGAATTTGGATTTGGGTTTGGGTGAGGGTTAGGTTTTTGGTTAGATTTAGGGTTAGGGTTAGGTTTTGAGTTAGGTTTAAGGTTTGGGCTTGCCTTAGGGCCAGGGTTAGGGTGAAGGTTAGGATTTAGGGTTAGGGTTAGGTTTTGGGTTAGGTTTAGGGTTAGGGTTTGCGTTAGGGTTAGGGTTGTTAGGGTCAGGATCAGGGTTAAGGTTAGGATTAGGTTTAGGGTTAGGGCAAGGTTAGGTTTAGGGTTAGGTTTTGGGTTAAGGTTTAGGTTTAGGTTTAGGTTTAGGTTTAGGTTTAGGTTTAGGTTTAGGTTTAAGTTTAGGGTCAGGATTAGGGTTACGGTTAGGTTTAGGGTTTGGTTTAGGTTTAGGCATTCAACCTTTGAATCAACCTGATCTTCAAAACCTTCAGCTGAAATCAAAATTTGTTAAAATCATTGTTGGCTTTCACCTCATTTGTCTGCACAAGGGGTGATTTATTCATCAATAATCCAACAGGAAAAGATAATTTATCCCCGATTAACAACCCCCTTACTACCAGAGAAGTTAAAATAACAAATGCTTTTATTTCCTTTCGACTCTGTTGGATATTCCCATCCAGTCTCAGCATTTCCAAGGGTTTCCTGCAGAGCACGAAAGCTGCAGAAATCCCGAGGTTGCACCGTTAAAGATCACCCTGCCCTTCTCCTGGCGCGCTGTAATCGATGTGACAGAGCAGAATCTCAAACAAGGTGACATTTTCTACTTCACTGTGCAAAACACGAGGCGGGAGTGGGGTTGCATTCCCAAACTACCACGAGCACCTTTCCAGCTGAGGGGAAAACATCCCGAGAAACCCCACGCACGGCAGGCGGAGCGGGGGCACACGCATGGATGCCAAAGCCCTTGGAAAGTTGCTGCATGAGCTTTCCTTCCAGAAAAATTAGAGAGAACAGGCCCAAAATCGGCTCAGATTTTTCCTTTTTTCACAGAAATTTTTGAATTTCTGTTTTTCAGCCACTCAAGGTTTCCCTCACTTCATGCCGCCTCCTCCTTCCTCCTCCCCATGGTTTTCCAGGTTGGGAGTTGCTTTTCCCTGAGCTCCAGCACAGAAAAGTCCCCAGGCAGGCTGAAAAGCTGTTCCAAGAGAGGATTATCCCTTTTCCCAAGAATTACCTGTCCTTTCTTATCAGGCAGATGAGAAAAGCAAAAGTGAGTTGATGCCAAGGCTCAGCTGCATAAAGCAGCTTCGAGTTATGTTCTCCATAAAATAAAATAATATGGGAGAAAAACTTTCCTTCTGGTCAGAATTAAAGAATTTACTTGCAAAAACTGGGAATTTTAACAAACACAAGGAGCAGAACATGATACTATTCTCAGCACAGAATTAATGCTGCATTCATTTCACTGCAGTTCTCAAATCCGTGATGGGCTCAAGAGAAGTTCTGGAAGATAAAGGAATTTTCTCTCTTTTTCCTTTCACCAGAAGAAACTCAGCTCCTTCAGAAATGAGGGCAGAATGTTTGGTTCCTGCCTGTTCCTGCTCTGCTCCTCCATCTGACCCTGCAGCTTATAAAAATTAACATCATAAACCTAAATTGCTACAGAGGCTCTGGAAAACAGCGACATTTGCAGGATTTGCCCAGTTAGAGGCAAATCATCCTTCCATCCTGACACAGCACAACCTGTCAATTATTCATCAAGCAGCATTTTCATTTCCTTTTCGTGGTCAGATGCTGAAAAAGCCACAGGATGAGGCAGCTGATCTGGAACAATCTGCAAGTCTGCCTCRAACACTTTTTCCCTTTTAACAGTTTTTCGCTTTTACCAGGCTTTTAGTTTTGTTCAGCAGAGTGTGGAGGTTTATTCAGACATCGAGGGACAGCTCCCAAAATGTCCAGAGGACCCCAAAAAAAATTGAGAAATGTGAATTTGGAGTTGCTCATCCAGCCTGGCTCACATTGGCATCATGATTTTGATCAGCACAGGAGATATTTGAGATAATCRCATCTTTTTTTCTCTGTTACATAACTGCCAGCCCCTCGCTGCCCCTCAGCCATCCAATCACTCCAGTGCAGCCAGGTCCTGTCAGATCTGCTGCCAAATCATCCCCAGGAATGGCTGAATCGAGGGCTGCAGAGCTGTCAATGCAGAGCTCGGAGTGAACATCCCCTCTCACGGCATCAGTCAACAGAAAAAACAACAAATCCCTCGACCTTGGCAGAGCAGGGCTGAGGTTCTGTCTCAAAGCTCTTTTTSATTCCCAAAAATGAGGGAAATTTGCTGCTCCAGCCCTCCGTGCTCAACCTCAACACTTCAGGAAGATGAAAGATTTTTTTGGAAGTGACTGAGGAAAATGCAGGGCAGGGAGAGGAAGGGTGACCTGCACAAAAGGGATTTTATCACATTTATTGTCCCCTGGGCGGGTGAAAGTTGTCTCAGCAGGAGGACAAAGCCAGGCCACACCACAGAATACATTTCCTGGGAGATGGTAAAAAGCTCAGCTGATTTTTTGCAGCCTTTCTGAGCCCCAGCTGGGGTGGAATCCAACTTTAAATTTTCACTCTCGTCCCCTTCTGAAGCTCAGAGGATTCCTAACTCTGGTTATTCAGGGAAAAGATCAAAATCCACCTGGCAAATTAAGGGTGGTGGTGCAGGAAAWGCTCATCAAAGGTTGGAAWAGACCTCCAGGATCATCAAATCCACCCTTTGACCAAAAACCTTSTGGTGAACCAGAGCAGGGCACTGAGTGCCACATCTGAGAGTCAGAACAGCCAAGGAAATGTGATAAAAAAGGTGATGTTAACACTCTTTTTTTTTTTTCTTTAAAGGCTGAGATCATTTTGATTTAAATTCAGGTGAATGTCAGGACATTGTCAGCACACCCTCTGCAGGTATCCACAGCAACATCCGCCATCAAGCATCCCCTTTTTGCCAGAAAATGAACTTGGTGGTGGATTTTCTCCCTGATTTCCTGCTCTCTGTGAGGAACGGGATCCAGCAGGAGGGAAGAGCTCCATCTGCACCGTTTCCAGTGCCAGAACTCTGCTCCCCCGGGGTGAGACCACCCAGCCTCCCCCTGCTCAGACAGCAGGGCACAAGTTCCTACAATTTATCTCCCCGAGAGCTCTTTTGCTTTCTCATCTCCCAGACATGTTATTTCATCCTCAGCTCCAAAGAGACACACAGTGTTCTCGGGAAGGATATTTACATTTTGAAAGCATTTCCATTAAACGGCTTTTCCTTTTTTTTTTTTTTTTTTTTTTTTTTTTTTTTTTTTTTTTTTTTTTTTTTCCTTTACTTTTTGAAGGTCAGTCATAAATAATTCAGAGCTACACACTGGAAGAACATGCAAAGCTCGACTTTGGACATAGGCTGGGCTTATTTCCATGAATAGAGGATTGGAGATTATCTGAGTGCTGTCACACAGAGCGTGTAAAAGCTGTTTGAGCACAGGAATAAAGCAGTCCTAGGTATAAAAAAAACATTCAGAGGGGTTTCAAGGGATTCTGTTGTGCACAGGAATTCTCCATCCCCTCGCTCTGAGGGTCACCTTATCTAAATGCAGAGTTATGAGCAGGCAGTGACTCAGATTGGAGCCCGGCGCTGTTTATGCTTTGTGGAATTCCACAGGAGCCCCGGCGTGGGGTGGCAGATAAAAAACTGAGCCTTGTGTTTATCATGAATACACCAGATCAAAACAATTGGGTTTATCTTTCATTTCCCCAGCTTTGTCGAGTAAAAAATGCTGATTTTTTTTTTCAGTCTCTTAAGGCACTGAACACAAATTTGCTGTAAACTCTGCGGGTTATTGAGCACACAGAAATTCTGAATATGGAGCCAGAAAAATTCCAGATTATGTGTCAAGGTTTATATATCAAATCAAAGTTCAAAGTTTGATTTTTTTCCCCCAAGACAACCCTGGTGGGAGATGAGGATGGACGAGCTCTCCCTCCCAGGAGGGAATTCAGTTATTGAGCAAAGCAGCTTCCTCTGAGTGAATAAAACAGAAATTCTGAATATGGAGCCAGAAAAATTCCGAATTATCTCTCAATTTTTATATATGAAATCAAAGGTTCAATGTTTGATTTTTTCCTCCAAGGCAGACCTGGTGGGAGATGAGGAGGGACGAGCTCTCCCTCCCAGGTGGGTATTCAGTTATGGAGCAAAACATCTTCCTCTGAGTGATCAGCACACAGAAATTCAAAATATGGAGCCAGAAAACTCCGAATTATCTCTCAATTTTTATACATCAGCTCAAAGATTCAATGTTTGATTTTTTTCCTCCGAGACAGCCCTGGTGGGAGCTGGAGAGGGACGAGCTCTGCCTCCCAKGWGRGAATTCAGTTATTGAGCAAAGCATCWTCCTCCAAGTGATCAATATGCAAAAATTCTGAATATGGAGCCAGAAAAATCCAAATTATCTTTCAAGGTTTATATATCAAATCAGAGGTTCAATGTTTGATTTTTTTCCCCCAAGACAGCCCTGGTGGGAGATGAGGAGAGATGAGCTGTGTCCCCCAGGTGGGAATTCAGGTATTGACAAAGCAGCTTCCTCCAAGTGATCAATACACAGAAAGTCTGAATATGAAGCCAGGAACATTTCCAGATCATGTCTCAAGGTTTATGTATCAACTCAGAGGTTCAACATTTGATTTTTTTCCTCCAAGGCAACCGTGGTGGAAGCTGGAGAGGGATGAGCTCTCCCTCCCAGGAGAGAATTCAGTTATTGACAAAGCATCTTCCTCCAAGTGATCAACACACAGAAATTCAGAACATGGAACCAGAAAAATTCCAGATTATGTCTCACGGTTTATACATCAAATCAAAGATTCAATGTTTGATTTTTTTTTCCCCCAAGACAGCCCTGGTGGGAGATGAGGAGGGACGAACTCTGCCTCCCATGTGGGAATTCAGTTATTGAGCAAAGCAGCTTCCTCCAAGTGATCAATACGCAAAAATTCTGAATATGGAGACAGAAAAATCCAAATTATCTTTCAAGGTTTGTATATAAAATCAGAGTTCAATGTTTGATTTCATTCCTCCAAGGCAGCCCTGGTGGGAGCCAGAGAGGGACGAGCTCTGCCTCCCAGGAGAGAATTCAGTTATTGAGCAAAGCATCTTCTTCTGAGTGATCAGCTCACAGAAATTGTGACTATGGAGCCAGAAAAACTCGGAATTATCTCTCAAGATTTATGTATCAACTCAGAGGTTCAACGTTTGATTTTTTTCCCCCAAGGCAGCCCTGGTGGGAGCCGAGGAGGGATGAGCTGTGCCCCCCAGGTGGGAATTCAGACACCATTTCTGAGTGGCTGCCTTGGACAGAGCTGACATTCAGCCTGACCTGGTTTGAGCAGCAGCTCTTGGGGAGATTCCCCGGGGAAGCGATGCCTCCCATTCCCAACCCGAACTTTGCAGCCACAGCAGCCTGAGAGCACGAATAACCTTCACCCTGCTGCTGCTGACAGAAAATTACCCGAGTCCTGAAAAACTCCCTCTCACCCAAGCCGCGCTTTGCAGGGTTGATTAATTCCCTGAGATTCACTGTGGTGACAAAAGACACGAGACAGATGCGAGGAGGATCTGTCAGAGCAGGAAATGAATCACCAAAATTTGGGATCGGCTTTCCCGCAGCATCTGCGGAGAGCATGACACCGAGCATCGCCTTCCAGCAAAGTTTGGATCCAGAAACTGAGGAAGGCWCAGCTGCCAACCCCGAGGGGTGAGCCAAAGGCTGGCAGGTGAGCAGCTCCTTCCAGCAGCAGGAGAAGGAAAATCCTGCTCCCAATCCGTGTTTCTGGCAAAGATTCCGTGCTCCGAGGGGCTGYACCAGCCGTGAGCCTCTCCAGGGTTGGTTTCAGCTGTAGTTGCAGTGTACAAATGGTATTTCTCCCCCGAGCTGAACAATTTCCATCCCTGACCTCCCCTGTCCTTGTCCCTCCCCTCCACCTTTTAAAAATATTTTGTGTTTTATGTTGCCCATAAAAAAAAGAGAAAAAAATTTGAATTTGGAGCTTTTCCAGGTTGGAGCCTTCGCGTCGCTGTCAGCAGAAACCTCTGAGTTAGGGAGAAAGAAATTTGCAAAAATCTGACACCTGCCACTTTCCATTGAGCTTTGGGTGRAAAATGTCCCTGGCCTCTTCCATTTTTAATGTCAGAGGCAGCCTGGCGGAAAAGATTACCTCCAGGTAAAGTCACCCAGAACAGGAGCCGCCTGCCAAACCCCTCCTCTCCAGCCCAGCTCCGGCTCAGCCTCGCTTTTCCAGGGAAAACCCTCCACAGGAGAGTGCACGGAGCCCCTGCAGCCAAATTCTGTGGATTTGTGAGCTCAGGAGCTGAYCCTGGAGGGATTTTCCTGTGCCCTCTGCAGTTCCTTCTCAAGAACAACCAGCTCTTTTCAGGAGGAAGAGGAAATGACTGAGTTTCTGCCTCTCAGGGTGGATTTGTGAGCAGAGGAGCTGATCCTGGAGGGATTCTCCTGTGCCCTCTGCAGTTCCTTCACAAGAGCAATGAGCTCATTTCAGAGTTGGAAGAGAACAGA
>JANSVG010000029.1:2106068-2119517 GCA_025434525.1 Malurus alboscapulatus | reverse complement strand
AGCTCATTTCAGAGTTGGAAGAGAACAGACCAGGATTTCTGACACTCCTGGCAAATTTGTGAGCCCAGGAACTGATCCTGGAGGGATTCTCCTGTCCCCTCTGCAGTTCCTTCATGAGAGCAACCAGCTCATTTCAGAGTTGGAAGAGAACAGAACAGGAATTTTGTCTCTCAGGGTGAATTTGTGAGCCCAGGAGCTGGTCCTGGAGGGATTTTCCTTACCAGGATTGGGGTAGGGTGTTCTCTGCAGTTGCTTCACAACACCACAGCCCCTGCAGCCAAATTCGTGGATTTGTGAGCCCAGAACTGATCCTGGAGGGATTCTCCTGTGCCCTCTGCAATTCCTTCACAAAAGAAGAGGACTTAATCACTCCTGGTGGATTTGTGAGGTCAGGAGCTGATCCTGGTGGGATTCTCCTGTGCCCTCTGTAATATCTTCATGAGAACAACCATCTCCTTTCAGGAGCTGGAGGAGAACAAAGCAGGATTTCTGCCACTCCTGGTGGATTTGTGAGCCCAGGAGCTGATCTTGGTGGGATTCTCCTCAGCATGAATGGGGCAGGGTGTCCTCTTTGAAATTCCTTCCCAACAGCAATAAGATCCTTTCAGAAGCTGGAAGAGATGCCAATGGAGCTTGTGAGATGCCAATTCCTTGTGAAGGAATTGCAGAAGGAACAGCCTGCCCCAATCCTGCTGAGGAGAATCCCACCAGGATTGGGTTCTGGGCTCACAAATCCATAAAATTTGGCTGCAGGGGCTGTGGTGTTGGGAAGGAATTTCCATTTCAAAGGAATGGACACCCTGCTCCATTCCTGCTGAGGAGAATCCCACCAGGATCCTCTCCTGGGCTCACAAATCCACCAGGAGTGGCAGAAATCCTGCTCTGTTCTCTTCCAGCTCTGAAAGGAGCTGGTTGTTCTTGTGGAGGAATTGCAGAGGGCACAGGAGAATCCCACCAGGATCAGCTCCTGAGTTCACAAATCCACCTTGAGAGACAAAAATCCTGTTTTGTTCTCCAGCTCCTGAAATGAGCTGGTTGCTCTCATGAAGGAACTGCAGAGGGCACAGGAGAATCCCTCCAGGATCAGCTCCTGAGCTCACAAATCCACAGAATTTGGCTGCAGGGGCTGTGATGTTGAGAAGGAATTTCAAAGAGGACACTCTGCTCCATTCATGCTGAGGAGAATCCCACCAGGATCGGCTCCTGGGCTCACAAATCCACCAGGAGTGGCAGAAATCCTGTCCTGTTCTCTTCCATTAAACGAACAAAGTTCCTTTTCTCCGCCGAGCCCTTGGAACCGAGCGCCATTTGGAGCTGAAAATTGTAACTTGAATGTTCCAAAAGCGAAGGAAATGAAAGCAAAAGGGATGTCATTCCTCCCTCACTGACGCCACGAGATACCGATGCTCTTTATTTATTGATGGAGCTCTCTCTGTAGCCCGGCAATCTCAACGTGCTCATGAATATTTCTGTGCACAGGGGAAAGAGATCCTTCTGCTTCTTTCCTTCCTGCTGGGACCAGGAGAATTGGTTTCCTTGGAGGTGCTGGGCTTTTGTCTTTTGGTGACCAAAGAACAGGAGCAAACTCATCCTGTCCATCTGACTAAACTYGTAAACCACAGAAATCCTGGTTCTGGTAACCAGGAAGACCTTGGAGAAATATTCTTCATTGAATACCATGATTAATTCACAGCTTTTCCAAATCCTTGAGCACGTGCCACCTCCCAGGAATGGTCAGAGGAGGTGGAAGGAAGCGAGGAACAGAATGGGAACTCCGGAGGGTGATTGTTCAGACCCCCATTGAGAAGCAAAAATAGGGAATATTCCTTTGAAGGAATTGTTCTGCCGATGGGAAAGTAAATCCTTTGCTTTGGTTAACGGAATGTGGAACGTTTTGGTTAGCAAATTGTTTTATTCTTAATATTAGGGAGTGTTATTTGGAAGTGCTGACCTTGAAAAGATGGATCTTTGAACAAATGAAATGAATGGGTGGAGAACCATCACAGTTCCCTTTTCCCTTGGCCCCTTCAGAGGTTCCCATGATCCCATCACAAGCTCCCATGGGTCCATCACATGTGCCTTCAGTCYCATCACAAGTTCCTGCGACCCCACCAAGTTCCCTTGGTCCCATCACAGGTTCCTTTTTCTCATGGCCCCATCACAAATTTCCACGATCCCATCACAGGTGTCCATGATCCCATCACAGTTTCCCTTTTCCCGTGATCCATCACAGGTTCCTGTGAAGCCATCCCAGGTTCCCATGATTCCGTCTCAGGTTCCCATGATCCCATCAGAGGTTCCCTGATCCCATCCCAAGTTCCCTTGGCCCCATCCCAAGTTCCCTGATCCCACCACAGGTTTCCTGACCCCATCCCAGGTTCCCATTGCCCCATTACACGTTCCTGTCACCCCATCAAGTTCCCTTGGCCCCATCCCAGTTTCCCTGACCCCATCCCAGTTTTTCTGACCCCATCCCAGGCTCCCATGACCCCATCCCAGGTTCCCATGACCCCATCACAGGTTCCCATGGGTCCATTACATGTTCCTTCAGCCCCATCACAGGTTCCCATGATCCCATGATCTCATCACAGGTTCCCATGATCCCATCCCAGGTTCCTGTGGCCCCATCCCAGGTTTCCCTTGGCCCCATCCCAGGTTTCCCTTGACCCCATCCCAGGTTCCCATTGCCCCATTACAAGTTCCTGTCACCCCATCAAGTTCCCTTGGCCCCATCCCAGGTTCCCTGACCCCATCCCAGGTTCCCTGACCCCATCCCCAGTTCCCCAAGGCCATCCCTTGTGCTCACTCACGATTCCCTCTCTCCCCCACCACCCTCTGGGTTCCAAAGGCTCGGCTTGGTTCCAGTGGGGCTGTCAGGACGGGTTTGGGCAGAGAGCAGGGACGGTCCCCGAGTGCCTCTCAGCACCAGAGTCGGTGTCACAGCCCCGGCGCCCGCCCTGGCGCCGTAACGGGAGCTGAGAGAGCAGCTCTGGGAGCCTTCACCGCTCCAGCTTCACCTTAAATTAGTAATATACATTAAATGATTATCTTAGCTGGCATGATTTAAACATCACCTGCCAGGACATTCGCCTGGAGCAAAGCTGCAGCGGGCAAAGTGAGGGATTGATGTAGCTCAGCTATGCATGAGTGTACAACAGCAGCCTTGAAAGTGTGGCCAGGAGCTCCAGCAGCTTCTGCAGCATATGGACACCCAAATTCCTTCAAGATCAGGCTGAAAATCAGGATTTTAGAATGGGTAGTGATGGTTTTGAGCAGCCTGGAGGCCTCTCATTGGTGGCTGTTTTCCTTAAAAGTTAAAACTCTGAGTTTCCCTGCATCAGGCCCCCCAAAAATCTCAGGGATTTCATCAAATCTTAAAAGAAATGCCTGGAGTTTCCTGCACAAAGTTTTATTCCTTTATTTATTAGTGCAGCAGGACTCCAAACCATGGTTTGCAGCAATTAAATAGAACAGACATATCGGTGATAAGCTGAAAAGTCAAACACAGAGAGAGCAGAGGTGAGGAGAGCAGGGATGTGGAGATCACAAAGTGACCGTTCCCACAGGGAAATGACCTCCTGGATCCTCCTCTGCCCTTCCCTATGGCTGAATGAACGAAAAATACAAGAGTAGCAACTGAAAAAATGAGAAATAGAAGAGAAACAATGAATAAATGAGAAATAGAAGAGAAAAAAGTGAATAAATAAAAAATAGAAGAGAAATAAGTGAATGAGAAATATAAGAAAAAAGTGAATAAATGAGAAATAGAAGAGAAACAATGAATAAATGAGAAATACAAGAGAAAAAAAGTGAATAAATGAAAAATATAAGAGAAACAACTGAATAAATGAAAAATACAAGAGAACCAGAGCGGGGCTCAGGACATTGATAACAAAATCCATAAAATATTCCTTCCTCCCTTTCATTTCTCTTTTTTTTTTTTTTTTTAAGATGCGTCTTTTCAAGGTCAGCACTTTGAAATAACACACTCTAATATTAAGAATAAAACAATTTATTAACCCAAACATTTCAAATTCCGTTAACCAAAGGGAAGGATTTACTTTTCCAAAGGCAGCTGGCAAAAGCGTGTCCCACAGAGCTCATCCTGTGATGGAAGCGGTCAGGAATGTAAACTCCAGCCTGGTGTTTACCAGAGCAGAGCTTAGAAGGGAGAATTTGGACAGAAGTTACCTGGAAGTGATTCAGGTGAGAGCTGTCACAAATCTCCTGAAAGGAAAACTCTCCCTCCTGGAAAATCAAGGAGAGGAGCAGAAAGGAGATTTTCCCCCAAGTAAAAAGGGGCTGGGAGGGCGAGTGGCACCTCTGTCCTTGTTTGTGCTCCCCCAGCCCTTTTTGGCTCTTCTTCAGGAGCCAAAAAAACGGGAGAGAATCCCAAAGTTTGGGGTGAATAAAAGGCGATTTTTGCATTCATAGCTCCTTTTCCATCCTCCCCCCAGCCCAGCCYGGCGCCGTGGGTCTGGGGGAGGCTGGGCAGGCAGTGCAGGGTGCCAGCACTCCTCTCCATGCCCCTGGTGAGGAATTGATCCCATTAAAGCCATCAGGATGCTGGGAATTCACAGCAGAGCCCGGGACATCTTCTGTCACTCTTGTAATGCAGAGAGACARGCTCGGTGCAGCCGGGCCTGGAGAGCAGGGGAGGCATTAAATGAATTTTTCTCCATTGATTCGTGGCCTGCTCTGAAAATCCAGAGGGTTTTAGGGCCATTCATTAGGGGAATCAGCAGCAGGTTTGGCCAGGTATGTAGGGAAAAATTTTGGGAGAATCTGCCCTTGGGGTTTGGTTACATGGGATGGACAGACCGGCTCTGCAGGAAATGGAATATTCACTTAATCAGGATTAGATTGGGATAATCAATCTCAATTAGATGGATTTGCAGTCCAAAACACTGGGATAGAGGGAGAAAATCAGCTCTGGAGAGGAGGAGCCAAAYGCTGCTCTTGCCTCCAACCAAGGCTGGGAGGGGCAAATGAAACTTTAATGAAACTGGGAACAGAAGGATCATTTATATCCCTGTGATTCCCTCTGGATCTGTGCAAATCCAGGATCTGGTTTGGGCCAGGTTAGAGCTGTTTGTTTTCTTCTATGTCACAAACACCAAAGATCCCAAATTCCTGCAGAAATTCCCAGTATTTCCAACTTCCAGGAGTTGTGTCCCTCACCAAGGGTTTCACGAATATTTCTGTCTTTCATAAAACACCAAAGACCCCAAATTCCTGTAGAACTCCAGGAGTTGTGCTCCTCACCGAGGGTTTMATGAACATTTCTGTTTCATAAAAAAACAAATGTCCCAAATTCCTACAGAGATCCTACGGGTTGTGCCCCTCACCAAGGGTTTCACAAATATTTCTGYGTTTCATAAAAMAGCAAAGGTCCCAAATTCCTACASATCTTCCAGGAATTGTGGCCCTCACCAAGGGTTTCATGMATATTTTTGTGTTTCATRAAACACCAAAGATCCCAAATTCCTAGAGATTCCAAGGGTTGTGCCCCTCACTGAGAGTTTCACAAATATTTCTGTGTTTCATAAAACACCAAATGTACCAAATTCCTACAGAGCTCCCAAGGGTTGTGCCCCACACCAAGGGTTTCACAAGTATTTCTGTGTTTTATAAAACACTGAAAGTCCCAAATTCCTACAGGAATTGTGCTCCTCACCGAGGGTTTAATGAATATTCCTGTATTTCATAAAACAGAATATCCTGAGCTGCAGGACACCATGAGGATCAGCAAGTCCAGCTCCTCACAGGGTTTATTTTCATCCCAGGACAGGAGAGCAGCATTTCATCCCTGATTTTATGGGGAAACCATCGAGAAATTGTGTGTGGAGGTGGAGTTACACTGGGAAATGAGAAAAAGATTGAAAATCCGGAGTGTGACAGCCCAAACCACAGGCTGGCAGCCTTGCCCACAGTTTGCTTTTTCCTCCAGGCTTCACAAACCCTTTCATAACTGTTCCAAGGGGAAGAATTTTTGCTCTGTGTTCCAAGGCTTTCCCTCAGCACCAAATTTTCTCCATTTGCCTTCTGCTCTGTGTAATGGGGTTTTTTAATGGGGTAATTTTAAAATCTTACCCCCCTGCACGAGGGTGGAGCTGAGATGGGTTATAAAATCTCTCTGTGTGCCTCAAAATGTCCTTTAAGAGGGAGGTAAAACTTGCACCCTGTAGCAAACAAATTCTGCTTTACTGGGCTTTCCCCTCATCGGTAAAACACAGCTACAATGTGAAATCATGAAGGGATTTCCCTTCTCCCCTAAAAACTCAAAAAGAAAGCAACCAAACAGGCAGAGCAGTGTTCCACTGAGCCCAAAATCTCCGATTTCCAGCTCAGAAAAGAGCCCAAAGCTAATGTCTACATGGAAGTGTTTATCACCCTCTTTTTCCAAGACTCTCCCTCTAACCCCTGAGTGACGAATCCGATTTTTTTTTTCCACGCTGGATTTTTTTTTTTTTCCTTTTTTTTCTTTATGCCTCCAAACTTAACTGTTTTGCCGCTCGAGAAATCTCTTCTCTTTCGAATACTCCCTTTCTGGCTGGATTTTTGCTCTACCTCACCCACATGACTRGTCCCTCACCATTAATCCCAGCTGATGGCAGGGAGGGGCTCCAGTGGGAGGCAGCCATGTGGTGAACATTGAGCTCAGTGGGTTTTTTTTTCCCCCTCTGCTTTTTTCTTTCCCAGCCAAGCAAAACTGCTGCCGTGGATGCAAAACCCTCGCTGTTCTCCTTCTGCCTCTCCTCTCCWGGGCCCTGGATCAGCAGCCTCAGAGATCCCAAAAAAAACCCCAAAAASCTCTGGTGGATGGAAGATGGAGCAGGGGATGGATAAAAGGAGGGAAGAAAGAGTGAAGTTGGTGATTTTGCTGGCACATGGATGCAATTACACTCGGCGCATTCCAGAGGCGTTCCTTTGAATTCTGTGCAGGTCTGCCTGCTGTTCTTGGAGAAAGGGAAAAAGGGAGGACGAGTCCCTCTCGCTGGGAGACGGAATGTCTGCATTTTCAATCCTCCTGTTAGGTAGGTTGGCTTTTCCTTTTTTTTTTTTTTTTTTTTTTTTTTTTTTTTTTTTTTTTTTTTTTTTTTTTTTTTTTCATCGAACACCGCTCCGTGTGCCTGAAATTCATTTCTGGTGAGTCGGGGGAAAGGGGGTTTGCAAGGAGAAAACTTTTATGGAAAACTGGAATTTCAGCTCGAGTTCTGATCGTTTTCTGGTCGCTTTCTGAGCAGGTTGACAGCCAGAGACGTCTGAATATCCGGATTAATTTAAAATTAATGGTTAAACAGTCTCATTTAGGAATGTGTGTTTCTTGTTTAAAGAAGGCAGAGCTTTTCAGGGATAAACCAGAGAGGGGCTCGAACCTCTGGGGCGAAACGAGGTGAATAAAATGTCTTTGTTTCAGGCAGAGAGCGTCAAATTTGTTTAACCGCGTTGCTTTGCTCGGGCACTCAGCGTCCAGCTTTTTGGAAAATAAAAAAGGGGTTATTGTTTCCAAAGGGTGGCTGAGATTAGAAACAGATGTGCTGGAGTGCGGGAGGGAGGAGGAGAAGGGGGAGAAAAGGACGGGGGAAGGCGAGAAAAGGGAGGAAGGAGCTGCTGAAAGGAGGGAAAGAAAAGAGAGAGAGGTTGGTTTGTCGAGGAGGAGAGAAGAGAAAAAGAGAAATGAGAGTGGAGGAAAACTGGAGAGTTTTTTGTTAAAATTACAGACTGTGGAGAGGGGAGCTGGCAGCTCTGAGGAGTTTGAGGGGCTCCTCGCCCACCCTGGCTCGGGAGCAGAGGGGTTCCTAATGCTCCAGGGGCACTGCGGGGTGAGGAGAGAGCTTCTGCTTCCCTCCTGATCACAATTCCATCCTGCTGCCCAAAACCCGGCAATTCTGGGCTGTCCCAGACACCTGGGTGCAGGTGTGAGGGGTGGGATGGGCTCCACTTCCCTGGGAGGAGCTGGGCACCGGGGATGTGGGATTTGTGTGTCTGGGATGGACAGAACAGGATTTTGGAGCAGCTCTAAAGAATTAACTCTGGGATGGTCCAGTTGAAATCTCCCAGATGTGGAACATGAACTGGAAAGGGGTGTTTGGTGATCTTGAGCACCACATTTGTGCAGTTGGTCATAAATGGGGCTCCAGTAGGAGCTGGGAACTGGGAGAGGCTGAATTTGTGCATCTGGGATGGGCAGAGTAGGATTTTCAGATCTAAAAAGTGGTGCAGGGACAGCCCATTTGTGGTCTCCCAGGTGTGGAACATGGACCGGAAAGGGATGTTTGGTGATCTGAAATACATTTTGCATCTGCTGATAAATGGGGCTCTGGTTTTCTGGGAGGAGCTGGGCACCCGGGGATATGGGATTTGTGTGGCTGGGAGAGGCAGAATGGGATTTTGGAACAGCTCTAAAGAATTGGTGCAGGGATAATCCAGCTGAGGTATCCCAGATGTGGAACATGAACTGGAAAGGGACATTTGGTGATCTGAAAGACAACATTTGTGAAGCTGAAAAATAGGGCTCCAGTAGGAGCTGGGCACTGGGAGGGGTGGGATTTGTACATCTGGGATGGGCAGAAAAGGATTTTGGAAAAGCTCTAAAGAATTGGTGCAGTGAGGGCCCAGTTGAGGTCTCCCAGGTGCAAAACATGAACTGGAAAGAGTTGTTTGGTGATCTGAAACACAACATTTGTGCAGCTGCTGATGAATGGGGCTCCAGTAGGAGCTGGGCACTGGGAGATGTGGGATTTGAGTGCCTGGGACAGGTAGACAGGAATTTTGGAAAAACTCTAAAGAATTAATGCAGGGATGGCCCAGTTTAGATCTCCCAGGTGTGGAACATGAACTGGAAAGAGTTGTTTGGTGATCTGAAAAACAACATTTGTACATCTGCTGACAAATCGTAGGGTGGCTCTCAGGAGCAGAGGTTTCATCTGTAGGATGGTGATGGGGTTGGGATGTTCTGGGATGGGGTTGGGATGTTTTGGGGATTTTGGGGAGGGCAGGCAGTTTTTTATCCCCCTGCCCAGCTGCTCTGAGGGGTGGGACAGGGTCTGGAGAGGACTCCAGGGATGGAGAGCAGGGTTAGGAACAGCTGAGCTGCTGCCAGGGCTCCCAGCCCCACAGAAAGCAGAAATTGGGGAGGCAGGAGGGCTGGCTGCTCACCTTGCTGATGGAGACAAATGGGAATTGTGTGGAACAGGATCTCTGATCCTGCCCAGCTCCTGAATATTCCAACGTGCTGAAGGTTTGGAGCAAACTGAACAAACTGTTGCCACAGAAAAGCAGTTTTGGCTGTGGTGTAGTGACATTTAATTTAATTAGTGGCATAAACCTTTTTTGCATTTATCTATAAAACAGAATTGACTTTATCAATGTATTTTGAGCATCTCCACTGTGATAGGAGCACAGGAATGCCAACAAAAGCACTTTGCCCTCACCTGCAGTCAGGGCTCTCAGCTTCTCTTGTCCAAGCACTGGTGAGGGGAAAATTTTCTTCAAAACTCAGAGGAAAACCTGGAATATTTTGTTTCCTGGTCTTACGTTGCCCCCTGTGCCTTCCCTGCCTTGCCAGCTTGGTCCTTCTGCTCCTTGTCCAGCTTCATTCACCAATAACAGAACGATGTTCCAGGGAAAAGCAAGGAAATATTGTGGCTCCCTCTTTCTAGATCCTCCTGGGTATAAAAAAGTACGGAACTACCAGTGATGTCTTGCTGTTTTTTTGTTGTTGTTGTTTGTTTGTTTGTTCATTTGTTTTGCCTTTTTTTTTTTTGTTTGGTTTTTTGGGGGGTTTTGGGTTTATTTTTGGTTTTTTCTCCTGAGAAAGTAGAAAACTAATGTGGAAAAAAAAAGTTTAGAGAAGCCTGGAAAGAAAGGTCTGGGTTTTCAGCATTAAACATCCCAATAACAAGGTTAATATACACAATCCTTGTCTTTTCCACTGTTTACCTCTCTGGGGCACACGGGGAGTGTGAGGAGACAGGAAACAGGAGCCAATTTGTTTGGAGGAGACTTTATTCAAACAAGACACAATGAAAGACTTTGCTGAGTGTGGACAAGAGCAGCACCAAGCTCACTTTGGCAGGAAGAGCTGGGGAAAAGAGGAAAATGAGGAGGGGAAGKTGGTCCATGCTCTACCTGCAAGGGTGACACAGCTGTGACAAGCTGAGGGCTGAGAATCAGCTGTCAATACTCCTTTGGTTTTTGTGTTTTGGGTTTTTTTTTCTGTTGTTTTGGGTTTTTGTTTGGTTTTTGTTGTTTTGGGGGGTTTTGTTTGGGGTCACCCACCCCACTGCCCATGAAATAATGGTATTTGGGGTCACTCACTGTGGGCAGTGCCCCTTGATAGTGGTGTTTGGGGTCATCCACTCCATTGCCCATGAAATAATGGTGTTAGGGGTCACCCAGGATGGGCAGTGCCCTTTCACAGCAGTGTTCGGGATCACCCACCCCACTGTCCCACAGAGGTGAGGGCAGGATAGGGTTTGGGACCTTCCACCACAGMCACCACTTTAGGATTGCTCAGTTGYTTGGGRTCACCCACCTCGCTGCCCATGAAATTATGGGATYACGGGTGACCCGGAATGGGCAATGCCGCTTCACAGCGGTGTTGGGGTCACTCACCATGGGCATTGCCAAGGGTGTTTGGGGTCACTCACCCCATTGCCCATAAAATAATAGTGTTGGGATCACCCATGATGGGCAGTGCCGCTTCACAGTGGTRTTTGGGGTCACCCACCGCATTGCCCATGAAATTACGGGGTTAGGGGTCACCCCGGATGGGTGGTGCCCATTCACAACAATGTTGGGGTCACCCATTTCATTGCCCCTTCTCAGTGGTGTCACCCACCCCACTGCCCATGAAATAATGGTATTTGGGGTCATCCACTGTGGGCAGTGCCCCTTGACAGTGGTGTTTGGGGTCACCAACCCACTGACCCTTCACAGCAGTGTCACCCACYCCACAGCCCATGAAATAACCATCTGGGCAGGGGTGGAGTGACCCAGGCACTGGGAGCTGGGGTGTCCTTTTGGGGCGGTTCTGGCAGCCCAAACCCTCCTGAACAGCTCGGTTTTGCTCTCCGAGCCCCGAGGTGAGGGATTCTCACCCAGCCCGCTCCCGGCGCACCGCGCCCGCACAAAGGTTACGGTGCAGCTGCTCCCGGTGAGGAATCGCCTGTGACAGCCGCCGTTTGCCCCGGTAGCCACCGGGCTGAGAGTTCGGAAAGGCGAGATGATGGGAGAGAGGATCCCGCCGCTGCCTCGGGGTGAGCTCTGCGCTAAAACCGGTCCTGGAGAGCTCGGGGAGCCCGCAGGGTACCCCATATCGGGATCTGCTCCCCGAAACCTTCTGTGCCCTGCCCAGCAAAGGAAAACCAGCTCAGGGTTTGTTTAACTCCCTGAACCCTTCTGTGCCCTTCCCAGCAAACCAAAACCAGCGCAGGGTTTGTTTAACTCCCCGAACCCTTCTGTGCCCTACCCAGCAAAACAAAAACCAGCGCAGTGTCTGTTTTTAACTCCCCAAACTCTTCTGTGCCCTACCCAGCAAAGCAAAAACCAGCACAGGGTTTGTTTAACTCCTCGAACCCTTCTGTCCGTGCCCCAATAAAGCAAAAACCAGTGCAAGGTTTGATTTTTAACTCCCCGAACCCTTCTGTGCCCGGCCCCCAAAAAAGCAAAACCAGCGCAGGATTTGTTTTTAACTCCATGAGCCCTTCTGTCCATGCCCCAACAGAGCAAAAACCAGCTCAGGGTTTGTTTTTTACTCCCCAAACCCCTCTGTCCCGTGCCCCAATAAAGCAAAAACCAGCGCAGGGTTTGATTTTTACTCCCTGGACCCCTCTGTTCCCTTCACAGCAAAGCAAAAACCAGCACAGGGTTTGGTTTTTAACTCCCTGAAATCCTCTGTGCCCTGCCCAGCAAACCAAAACCAACACAGGGTTTGTTTTTTACTCCCTGAACCCCTGCGTCCTGTGCCCCAATAAAGGAAAAACCAGCACAGGGTTTGATTTTTAACTCCCGAACCTTTCTGTCCACTGCCCAGCAAACCAAAACCAACGCAGGGTTTGATTTTTAACTCCCCGAACCCTTCTGTGCCCATCCCAGCAAAGGAAAACCAGCACAGGGTTTGTTTTTTATTCCCTGAACCCCTGTGTCCCGTGCCCCAATAAAGCAAAAACCAGCGCAGGGTTTGATTTTTAACTCCCCGAACCCTTCTATGCCCTTCCCAGCAAAGGAAAACCAGCTCAGGGTTTGTTTAACTCCTCGAACCCGTCTGTGCCCTGCCCAGCAAAGCAAAAACCAACGCAGGGTTTGATTTTTAACTCCCCAAACCTTTCTGTCCCGCGCCCAGGAAAGCAAAAACCAGCACAGGGTTCTTTTTTTCAACTCCCTGAACCCTTCTGTGCCCTTCCCAGCAAAGCAAAAACCAACGCAGGGTTTAAGTCCCCGAACCCCTCTGTCCCATGCCCAGCAAAGCAAAACCAACTCAGGGTTTGTTTTTTAAATTAAGAGCTCCCGCTTCTCACTGGGAATGGGGAATTTAATGGGATGCTGCTGCCTGGGAGGAGTAAAAACCAGAGCAGACAGATTTCAGGTGGCTTAAAAAAAGAGCTTGTGGACTTTTACTCCTGCTTATTTTCCATGAATAGCAGAAACCAAAGGAGACAGTTTGTGTTTTGTTTTGTTTTGTTTTGTTTTGTTTTGTTTTGTTTTGTTTTTAAAAAAGCTTGCGAATCTTTATTCCTGCTTATTTTCCAGGAGTAAAAACCAAAGCAGACAGATTTCAGGTGGCTTAAAACAAACCTTGTAGACCTTGATTTCTGCTCATTTTCCAGGAGTAAAAACCAAAGGAGACAGTTTCAAGGTTGCTTAAAGCAAAACCTATGGATCTCTATTTCTGCTGTTTTTTCCCAGATTTCTCAGTGATAACTAGAATACAGAATATATGTACTATTTTCTAGTTTTCTCCAGCTCCTTTTCTTTCTCTTCTTCTTCTCCAGCTTCTCTTGCCTTTGACTGTTCATTTCATGCTACACTTGGAAACTTGGTGGGACAAAGGCTTTGCCCCATGGCAAGATTTTGCAAAATTCTGCCAAAATTTAGTGAAATTTAGCATTTAAATTTACCAAAACTTCACAAAAAACCTTGGCTCAGGAGTGGTATAAAAACCCAACCYGCAAAAAGCTCTGGGAATACCCAAGGGAAGGGAGGAAAGGGATTTTTTTTGCACTCCAGGGGGAATTCTGACTCCAATGGAGCCAGAAAATAATTGAGTTTCTATCTGGCAGAAAATCAGAGTTAACACTCCTTGGGAGATGCTCCAACCCTTCCAAAGGCAGGGATGGTTTGCATCAAATATTTGCTGTCGAGGCACTTGATGATAAATTGCCTGTTTTTCTCTAGTGGTGCTTTGTTTTATAGGAAATAGTTTGGATTTTTAGCATCTAAAGA
>JANSVG010000029.1:2038429-2061166 GCA_025434525.1 Malurus alboscapulatus | reverse complement strand
AAAGAAAAAAAAAAAAAAAAAGGATGGAGTTAAAAATACCATTTTTAAGCAAAAGAGGCCTATGTGCATATTTGCATGGGAAGCGTGGGGAAGCGGGGCTTTTATTCCTGGGTATTTTTCAGCCTAAATTCCCTGACATTTTCACAGAAGATGCAAAACCCTGAGTGCATGGAGYGAATATTATTTTCTCCTCCCTGCGGCTGTTCCACCTGGGATATTTTGACTCAGGACTGAAGAGCCAACCGGGTAAATAACACCAGCACAACAAGCCCTGGTGGCTCCATCCTCTCCCTCCCGTGACCTTTCCGCCGCTGCAGCCCACGTGTTTGGCTTTCCTCATGAGCTGGGAGCTGAGCAAACCTTGAGCTGTGCTCAGACGGTTCAGATCTCCTGCGCAGATAAACAGGGATCTCCAGCCAGGCCAGCTGCGGGTGGCGTTTCAGGTAACTAAACCTGATGCTGGTTGGGTTTTCTCAGCCTTCTTTCTTCCTCCGGGGTGTTTTGTAGAAATCTCCCGACATCAGCAATGCTCCTGACTGAAATCTGGGAGTGAAAATTGCGACATAATTCGGTTTTGTTTGAAACAAAACAAAGTGACAACGCAGTGGTATCATAGGTGTGTCCTGTTAGTCCCTAATTCAAAAGCAAACGCTGCTTTTTGCTCCCGCTGGAGTTGATGACATTAAAAACCCTGATGAGGTGAAAAGATGGGGAATTTTGGGTTATTTTTAACGCGGAGCAGTTTGTCCTGACACACTGAAAAAAAGAGGGAACCCCGTGGGAAAGGGAAGGGAGAGCCTTGGGAATGATTTTCCAACTTCAGTGTTGTATAAATAAGCGCTGCTGTTGTGAGCAGCAGGAATGCCTCCGATAATCTCCCTTCTCCTCCCAATTCTGTTTTCAACCCTTCAGGAGAAGCAGTGCCAGACCCCTACTATGCTAAATTAACTTCCAAAATAACGTTTCAATCCATAATTTGGAAAAAAAACCCAAAAAACCAAACAAACCCACACTAAATACTTAAACCTTCCCAGCCTGCCAAGCCTTAATTTTTGTGCTATCAAGCAAATGAGCTCCTTTTGTCCAGTTCAAGAGCCGCTAATTTCTGCTGAAATGAGTCATTTGTGAACTGCCCTCCTCCCTGCACTGACTCACCGCCGTTTCAGGCTGCCTCCCCTTACTCCCAGCTTGCTCCGCTGAGCAAAGTGTGGCTGCACATCGAAATGTCACTGTGGAATCCCAAGGTGCGGTTTGTGCTGCTTAGGGCCTAAAAAAAAATTCTGCCCGTGATTTGGAAAAAGAAAAAAACCAACAAAAAATACACCAAAGGCTAACAGAGCACGGTGGATTCAGTGTGAGTTACACCGAGGAGCATCTCTGGAGTAAACTGGGAGCAGGGTGGGGTGTGCTTGGCACTCTCACCTGCCCAGGTGTGCCACAGTTTGTACGCATTTGTGCCTTTATCCTGACAGGCACAGCTCCAGGACACAGAATCCCTTCCCCTGTCCTGGTTTAACCCCAAAATTCCAGCTCCAAACGCTGCCCTCGGATGCCACCCCAAGGTTCGGGTTCCGGCAGAGCAAGAATGGGAACCACAAATGGGCTGGACACCAACGGCTTCCTGTGGGTTCAGTACTGGTGGAGTGGGATGGTGTTAGTGGGATCTGGGACTGGTGTTAGTGGGGTATGGGACTGGTGTTAGTGGGATTTGGGACTGGTATGGGACTGGTTCAGTGGTGTGGGACTGTGTTCAGTGTTCAGTTAATGGGGTCTGGGACTGGTGTTAGTGGGGTCTGGGATTGGTGTTAGTGGGATCTGGGACTGGTGTTAGTGGGGTTTGGGACTGGTGTTAGTGGGGTCTAGGACTGGTTCAGTGATGTGGGACTGGTTCAGTGGTGTGGGACTGGTGTTAGTGGGGTATGGGACTGGTTTTGTGGGGGTGGGCTGGTTCAGTGGTGTGGGACTGATGTTAGTGGGGTTTGGGACTGGTTCAGTGATGTAGGGCTGGTTCAGTGGTGTGGGACTGATGTTAGTGGGGTTTGGGACTGGTTCAGTGATGTAGGGCTGGTTCAGTGGTGTGGGACTGATGTTAGTGGGGTTTGGGACTGGTTCAGTGATGTAGGGCTGGTTCAGTGGTGTGGGACTGATGTTAGTGGGGTTTGGGACTGGTTCAGTGATGTAGGGCTGGTTCAGTGGTGTGGGACTGATGTTAGTGGGGTGTGGGACTGGTTCAGTGGCCTGGCAGTGGTCACCAGCCGAGCCGGGGGACTGCGTCACGTYCCCTCATTGAGGGCACCCAAAATTGCCCCATAAAGGGATGTTGACACCCGTGTCCCAGGATGTGGCTTGCACACAGCAGCTTATCACAGCCAGACACAAGGAAACGCCTGAGGGATCTGTTCCTGTGCCCCTGATTTGGATTTTTAAGGAAGGGGGATCTGTTCCTGTGCCCCTGATTTGGATTTTTAAGGAAGTGGGATCATTTACTGTGGCCCTGTGTTGGATTTTTAAAAAAAGGGGATCTGCTCCTGTGGCTCTGTGTTGGATTTTTAAGCGTTACCAGGAGTGCTTTTATCCAAAGCCAACCTGGGAGCACCTGAAATGCTTTTTTTGTGCACTTTTTACCCCTTAACGTTGCCGTTTGCCCCATGCCGTGTCCGGAGCCTGGCCAGGACCCGCTGTTCGTGTTCCCAGTGACTCCCTGGYTTTCCTTTGGCCTTTATTCCACGTAAACACCACACACACTGGATGCAGGTCACAGCACCGAGCGTGACCTCAGGTGATTCCCGACCTCTGGGCCCAGCTCCCCTCATGCCCAGGGACACCAAACAGGCAGAATTTTCCACCATTTCCCCTCCCACGGCCGTAAATCCCTGCGGACAGGCGATTATCCATGAGGCGAGCAGCACCCACACGCCGGGGGTAACACCCTGTCCTTGCCTTGGCCCGGGGCTGCCGGCGGATGGGAACATTTAAAATGGATTATAAAGCACGGAGAGGCTGAGATTGCTCCGTGACATGAACAGGGCCGCGCTAAAACACCACAAACTCCTGGGAGAGAAACGGAGCGCGGGGGTAGGGCTGGGGATGTTCCTTTGCCTTGAAGAAGGGAAGATGGAGGATTATTGTACTCGGAGATTGACTGAGCGCACGCTGCGGGAAGCGCCAGGAAAGGGCTGCGAGGAGGGCAGTGCCGCCATTGCTGAGGGGAAGGGATCGCGGGGCACAGGGGGTGAGGGAGGCACAGGGAGATCCCTGAGGGCTCGGGCCGGGGCAGCCCCGCGYGCTGCCGCCATCTTGCACTGCGCCTTCCCCGCCGCGCGCCTTCCCCACCGCCCTCTATGCAAATCACCCGCCATTCCCGCGCGCCCATTGGCCCCTCCCGCCCCATTGCGAAATATGCAAATACACCCCGGCGCGCCGTGTGCTGATTGGCTGCCGAGCCCGCCTTCAAGCCGCGCCCCGCCCACCAGCGGTGTCGTCACTGGCGATCCAGGCTCTGATTGGTCGAGAGGCGCGGAAAACCCCGCCCACCGAGGGTTTTGGGGGGGCGCGGGGAAAGCGCATGAAGGTTCGAGAACGCGGGGCCGGCCGGCGCGCAACGCCCTCTTCCGGCGCGCGTCACGCACGGCGCCAGCCAATCACTGGCGGGCTGGGGGGCGGGAGCCGCGCGCTGATTGGTCAAAGCTGTGCGAGGGAGGCGTGGCCTTCTGGAAGGTTCTGGGTGGGTATAAAAGAGCGGCGCGGCGGGCGCGGGGCATTGAGCGAGCCGGAGCTGATCTGAAAGGCTGTTCAGTGTGTGAACGAGAGACCGGGCCGGACTGCGGGTAATGGGGCTGGGGGTGCACCGTGCGACACGGGCAGGGTGTGGGGGGAACGTAGCTGCCTTAGAATGGTGGAGGGTGGGTACGGGAGCAGCTCTGAGCCGGCCTGGGGAGGGCGGGGGGACCCTCCCGGGTGGTTATGTGCCCTGCGGGACCGTTTCGTTGCGGGGGTGGRGATCGAACGGTGGATGGAGCCCCATTTTTTGCCACTGCGGTGCTTTTTTTAAATCCGAGCATTTTTACGTTTATATTATAAATACGATGCGCCGCGGGAGGGGGGAGTCGGTCTTCTCCCTCCGCCCCCATTCCCTTTTGCTGAGAGGGGGGGAGGGGAGAATGGGGACGGCTGGAGGAGACGCAGTTCCCATCTTACCTCCCTGAGGGGCGGCCCGGGGCGGTGCCGGGGTATCGCGGGGACTGCAGTGCCCGGCGGTGGGGAGGGAAAAAGCCGCGTGGGTGGCGAAGGGCCATGTGCGGGATGTGGGGGAGGGGGGGATGGCTCCAAGGAGGGGGGGTCGGTGCCGCACGGGGCTGGGGCTGTGCCAGCACACGCGGCCCGCCCGGCGGGGACTCCATTTCCCGGCAGCCCCCGGACACGCCCCGCGGCCGCCGTCACGTTGCGCGGGAAGCGCGGGGCATGCTGGGACGTGGAGTCCCGCGCCACGTGGTGCGGGGGCCGCCCAGCGGCGGAGGGCGGGAAGTGCAGCCGGTGTGCCCTGCTGGAGCCACGTGGGATAACGGGGCTGGAATTCCAGGGATCGCCCTGGGTTCACAGAGCGCTTTGGGCGGATCCACTTACAGCCCGATAGCACGAGATCTCTTCCATTACCCCAGGCTGCTCCCAGCCCCATTTATTCTTTCACTAAACACTAAAAAAAAAATTTTCTCAACTCACAGTAACTTCACTTTTTACTAAATTGTGCTCGTTCTTCTCTTTTTCAGACAAAATGTCGAAGGGACCAGCTGTCGGGATTGATCTTGGCACCACCTATTCCTGTGTTGGCGTCTTCCAGCATGGGAAGGTGGAAATCATTGCCAATGACCAGGGTAACCGCACCACACCGAGCTATGTGGCCTTCACAGACACAGAGAGGCTCATCGGTGATGCTGCCAAGAACCAGGTGGCCATGAACCCAACCAACACAGTCTTCGGTAAGCCTGTGCACCATTTGCACACTTGGTGTATGAATTAGTGTAGCAATAAGAGAGGTTTTTCCTGGTTATACAAACTATTAATAAGAAGGTTAAGCCTTCATTAAAAGTAAAAACATTTATTAGTTTTAACCTCAATGTAACTGCATTACTAAAATTTTAAGGTTATTATAAACAGGGTAAGTCTTTGCTTTASAGCAAGTTTTTCTGGACAGTCAGTCTTACAAAAAAAGCTTGATTAAGTGTCTCTTACTGGTTTCTGGTATGGTATTTGCAGTATTTTGGGGAGATAATGCTGAGTTTCTGCGATCAAGGAGGTGAAGCTTTACGCCTGCACCTGAGCAGTTATTGCAGGTTAAGGATAGGGAACTAGGATTTTTTTCATTTTTAGGAAAAATTTCACAATCTAATCATGACAAAGCATTAATATGGTCAAATGTTTGGTTTTTTTCCCAGATGCGAAGCGGTTGATTGGGCGCAGATTCGATGACTCTGTGGTGCAGTCTGACATGAAGCACTGGCCCTTCACTGTGGTGAACGATGCTGGCAGACCCAAGGTCCAGGTCGAGTACAAAGGCGAGACAAAGAGTTTCTACCCAGAAGAAATCTCTTCCATGGTTTTAACCAAAATGAAGGAAATTGCAGAGGCGTATCTTGGAAAGGTGAGTCCAGGACTAAAGTGCAATGTGACGAGTAGTTTTTTGTGAGTAATTAACACCCATAACTGAGTTGTTYGCTTTTCCTGCAGACTGTTACCAATGCAGTAGTGACTGTCCCAGCCTATTTCAACGACTCTCAGCGCCAGGCMACAAAAGATGCTGGAACCATTGCAGGGCTCAACGTCCTGCGAATCATCAACGAGCCCACAGCAGCTGCCATTGCCTATGGGCTGGACAAAAAGGTATGGAGGGATCATTGTCTCTGGTTTGTCAGTAAGGTGGTAAAGTAGTAGTAGGAAGTGAGTTGAGTAATGAAAATYGTTGTTTTCTCCAGGTTGGTGCTGAAAGGAATGTCCTCATCTTCGATCTGGGCGGCGGCACCTTCGATGTGTCCATCCTGACCATCGAAGATGGCATCTTCGAGGTGAAATCCACGGCAGGGGACACTCACCTGGGTGGGGAGGACTTCGACAACCGCATGGTGAACCACTTCATCGCCGAGTTCAAGCGCAAGCACAAGAAAGACATCAGCGAGAACAAGCGCGCCGTGCGCCGCCTGCGCACCGCCTGCGAGCGCGCCAAGCGCACCCTGTCCTCCTCCACCCAGGCCAGCATCGAGATCGACTCCCTCTACGAGGGCATCGACTTCTACACCTCCATCACCAGGGCTCGCTTCGAGGAGCTCAATGCTGATCTCTTCAGGGGCACTCTGGACCCCGTAGAGAAGGCCCTGAGGGATGCCAAGCTGGACAAGTCGCAGATCCACGACATCGTGCTGGTGGGAGGCTCCACGCGTATCCCAAAGATCCAGAAACTGCTGCAGGACTTCTTCAACGGCAAAGAGCTCAACAAGAGCATCAACCCTGATGAGGCTGTGGCATACGGGGCAGGTAATTAAACATTCACCAATGTAGGCCCTGGGTGTTCCAGCTGAACCCCTAAAGCTTTTCAAAGCTGTAAGAATCTCCCTTGGACTTGCAATGATGAATCTGGTTCCAAAGCCATTCGTAGTTTCCACCAGAAGTCGAAAGACATGTGTTGGTCCAAGTACCTTCCTTGGA
The DNA here is from genome assembly GCA_025434525.1 of Malurus alboscapulatus. Taxonomy (NCBI): domain Eukaryota; kingdom Metazoa; phylum Chordata; class Aves; order Passeriformes; family Maluridae; genus Malurus; species Malurus alboscapulatus. Next base: position 2,054,470 of record JANSVG010000029.1, on the reverse strand, counting down.
TGTCTGAGCGAGCCTTATGTCTCTTCGCAGTTTGCAGAGTGGTTTTTTTGCATGTTTTTAATGCTCTGTCTCTCCCCMCAGCTGTACAGGCTGCCATCCTGTCTGGAGACAAGTCTGAGAACGTGCAGGACCTGCTGCTGCTCGATGTGACTCCGCTGTCGCTGGGTATTGAGACAGCTGGAGGGGTCATGACAGTCCTGATCAAGCGCAACACCACCATCCCCACCAAGCAGACCCAGACCTTCACAACCTACTCTGACAACCAGCCCGGGGTGCTGATCCAGGTGAGAACTCCAGGGTAATAACAAAAACTCCATCACTGGTTGGTTCCTAAAATAACTGCCAGGCCACAGATTCTATTAGTGCAGCTCAGGAATTCCCGGTTGCTGTGATGAAAGTGACTCCAAAGCCATTCGTAGTTTCCACCAGAAGTCGAAAGACTTGTGTTGGTCCAAGTACCTTCCTTGGATGTCTGAGCGACCATTCCCTTCAGGATAATGAATAAATTACCYATTATGATTTAATGATGTGGTTAGAGTTAATGATGCAATTTGTTTTTTGTTATTAGGTGTATGAAGGAGAGCGTGCTATGACTAAGGACAACAACTTGCTGGGCAAGTTTGAGCTGACTGGMATTCCCCCTGCTCCCAGAGGGGTCCCTCAGATCGAGGTCACCTTCGATATCGATGCCAATGGCATCCTGAATGTGTCTGCTGTGGATAAGAGCACTGGCAAGGAGAACAAGATCACCATCACAAATGACAAGGGTAAGGATACTGCAGAACTGTTGAAAACTGCTTTGTGAAACTGCTTTTGTTTTAATTAGGACTTGGCTATAATTGGCATTTTCCACAAGCAAAGAGAGGTGTGAGAATTCATTTTTTAGTGCAGTAATTCATAAGAAAGCACATTCTGGGCCTTTTCTGCCCACCCAAACTTAAAGCATATAGTTTTGAGGAATTTCTGATCCTATAGAATCCAAATTCATGACTTCTGTTCTCTGCAGGCCGACTGAGCAAGGAGGACATCGAGAGGATGGTCCAGGAGGCAGAGAAGTACAAGGCAGAGGATGAGAAGCAGCGGGATAAGGTGTCCTCCAAGAACTCCCTGGAGTCCTACGCCTTCAACATGAAAGCCACTGTGGAAGATGAGAAACTCCAGGGCAAGATCTCAGATGAGGACAAGCAGAAAATCCTGGACAAATGCAACGAGATCATCAACTGGCTGGACAAGAACCAGGTATGTGAAATTCTGTGTAGAGTTCCAGTCTGGTTGAGCTCCAAGGGAAGCTCAGGATGGAGGAGAAGCCCTGGTTGCTGTGATGAAAGTGACTCCAAAGCCATTCGTAGTTTCCACCAGAAGTCGAAAGACTTGTGTTGGTCCAAGTACCTTCCTTGGATGTCTGAGCGACCACAGCTTGGGAGCACCAAGTTTTCAATCCCTCCTGTTCCCAGCTGGCTTTCTTTCTAGGAATATTAGAACAAGTCTAGGAAGAAGTCCTAGAAAGTGTGTGAGATGCTAAACGGAGCAGGAATTACCTTGCCACTTGGCAAGAGTTGGCATGGGGCTAAACCAGCCCAAATGTTTGGAATAATTAATGCAGATAGTGCTGGTTAGTCYCTGGGATGTATCCATGAGTAGGAGCAGCAGCATCTGAACTCTTCTCTCTCTTGCAGACGGCCGAGAAGGAGGAATTTGAGCACCAGCAGAAGGAGCTGGAGAAGGTTTGCAATCCCATCATCACCAAGCTGTACCAGAGCGCAGGAGGGATGCCCGGTGGGATGCCCGGAGGATTCCCAGGGGGTGGAGCTCCTCCATCCGGGGGAGCCTCCTCTGGCCCAACCATCGAGGAGGTGGACTAAGGACACTGGGAAATGCATTCCACTAGCAGTTAGTGTTGGAGGAGACCCCCGGGTGGGGGTTGGAGTGAAGGACCCAAACCTGTAGGCACATCCGGGTTTATTTTGCCAGATTTAAAAACTCCATAACTGAGCTGCTGTAAAAATAATGAAAAAGCAAAACAAAAACAATTTTTCTGGGCATTTTAAATACTTGAAAGTGTGCGCAGGTGGGAGATGAATACCATTGCACTTTACAGTACTGTAAATGAGTGGAAATGCAATTCATGTCCTAAAGAATAAAAACTATTTAATGGGCATCACACTGTCTCTGCCTTCACTTGTGTTTGTAGCAGTTGACCAGTTGAATTCAAGGGAAAATGACCTAATTACAGGTAATTATTGCTATTTAGGTTTGAAGAGGTGGGTATTGCAGTTTAAAAAGAGGTTTGGAATTAGGTATTGGGCATTTAGGGTCTGGATGCATTTTAGAAGAACTTTAAAGCTGGAAATCACAGACTGGGAGGAAATGGCATTTTCCAATGGCAAAAACAAGAACAAAAAGTTGTTCAAGAATTACTAGTTAAAGCATCTTGCTTAACAGGAAAGGAAATTSAGTGGTGGTTGGAGAAGGAATTGGTGATTGGGGAGGGGGCTTTGGGGTGGCAACAAGTGGCAGTTAAATAGTGTTTTGTTAAAAGCATTGATACAGATCTGTGTGTATTTATATAGTAACAGTGGGCTAACAAATTTCTTTGGTTACTRTAGTCCATAAAAATTTCTAGAACAGAATCGGGCAAAAGAATTTAGGACAAATAATCCACTYCAGGGCTGAAAGGAAATACTTTAAAGTCAATCACCCACCTCCAAAAACAAAAGGTTTGAATTGAACCATTCCCATCAATCCTGCCCCAGGATGCCAGCAGAGATCCTCCCCTCCATGGGGGCAAATCCTGATCCTGCAGTTTCTGCATTCCTTCATTTCAGGGTTTGTTCCAGAGCACTGGGTTGACAAAGAATTTATATAATAAAATTAAAACTTAGGGAAAGAATTCCCTACTTCTGCTGCAGGCAGGATTCCTCACCAGCATTCATGTCTCCCTCCTTCCCTCAGCTCCATCATGCCCTGGGATATCCCTGGGCTCATTTGGGGTCACCTCTGTCCCCTCCCAGCCTCGTGTGATGAGGAGCACTCGGAACAAAGCTGATGATCCCAAACTCAGCCTTGACAAAGCCAGTGAGGAGAATTTCACCTGYCCAGCCCAAACCAGGTGACATTGGCTCAGGACAGAGCCTGGCAGGGCTGTCCCTCAATGTCCCCGCATTACCAGTGTATTGCCAGCAGTTAGAATAGCCTCATAGTAATTAGGGAATCACCAAAATAATTAATGAATCCCAAAAAAGCAGGGAGGGCAATTGGCATGATATAGATGTATTTTAGCTGAGGGACCCTGCTGGCACTGCTGGTGCTGGGCCACCAGATAGCAGCACCTGACCACRGAATGGCAGAGAGGGCCCTTTTTTAGTGAGTTTTGAATTGTATCACCCCAAAATATTTATTATTTACCCCAAATTATGATGTTTATTATGCTCCAGAGCAGCCCCTCCCATTAATGGTGTGCAATGCTTTTTAAGGCACATCAGATGAAGTTGGGTTTGGGATTTTAGGGTGTTTTGTTGGGTTCAGGGTGTTCTGGGAGCTGTCAGACCTTGGGTTCAAACCCCCAGCCTGGTGGGGCTCACAGAGGAGGCTTCACAGGGTAAATCCTACAAAATCCTACAAGCACAGGGCTGGGGGATGTGGGGCTGAGGAGACAGAAGGAGCTGCTGCAAAGCTCTGAATGAGGGCACCACACACTTCTGGTGCATAAATGAGTGAAAACATTAAAGAAATAAATAACAAACCTGTTGGATTTCTGCATTCATGACAAGGAAACCTAAACAGGTATCTGCAAGAGACCTGGTTTTGAGTTCTTGAAGCATTTCCATCCCTTTCTTTATAAACCTGAATTTTTATCTCGGTTAATAAAATGAATTCAAGATTTTTCTTTTTCAGCCCCAAGTGTTCCTTTATAGGGTCAGATTGGGTTGGAAGCTCCCAGAGCTGCCCCTGCTGAGGGGAAGGACAAGGGCAGGGCTGCCCTGGGGCCAGAACAAAGAAACTAATGCAGGGAAAACACACACAACTTTTATTTCATCCATCCTTTGAGGATCTTTTTGAGTATTCTTGGCTTTTTCCCTGGAGTACAGCTTTGCAATTCGGGTTTGGGCTTGAAGGAGATTCCTGCTGGACTGGAGAAGAGGAAAAACTTCATTCTTGCTCGATGTTGGGAAGCCAAAGTTGGGGTAGGGCCAGGCTGATTTTCCAAGCTGTTCACCCCTAATCCAGCTTCTTGGAAAACCTAAGGGTTACCCAGGAAATCCAGGAATAAAAACAGGAAAAATGTCTCTGGATTCCTTTATTGTAATTAATAATTGCTTAATTATTGCTGTTATTACAGCTTTATTGTAAATCGTTCAGAGGTTCCTTCCTCTGTTCCTTCCTACAGATTTATTTTAAAATATTCAGTGTTCTGCTCTGGAGGGAAGGAAACCTGGGTGTGCTCTGGAATCAGACTATTTTCTTCCTTCAAAATGCAAAATGCATTTCTTCAAACCCTGCAAAATGCAAAGAAAAGGAGCTTTGGAGGAGCTCTGAGAGCTTTTTAAAGGAGGAACCATCACTGAAGGAGTGCTGGCGTTAAACATTTGAGTGTGCTGAGTAAAGCCAGGTTTACAAATAATCCGCAGAGGCCCCGGGCTGTCGTTTGGGACAGAGTGGGGTGATAATGCCACGCTCCCCGCCTTGCTGAGGTGACATTAATGCATCGACAGCGARCCCACTCCCGCTAAGAGCGGCAGGGAGGGCACAGAGCCGGGGCTGATGCAGGAAATGAAGAGTATTGACCAGCCCACTGCAGGGCTTTCATCCATCCCTGCCCTTGATGGGGGTTTAATGCAACTTTAGTGTCGATCACATTTATGGGGACGGCAGAGCTGGGCTCGTGCTGCTGCTCGGAGCTCGTGGTTATTGATCGTGGCCAAGCTCAGGAGCCTGGGTTATAATTATTTCATTAAACCGTTTAATGGTTATCAWATATGAACCCCTCTCCTGTTCCATTTAGGAATTGTTGCAATTGYTAATCCATGCCGAGTTTATTTTACTTAAATTAGCTGCTGCTCCCTGTGGGTTGATCCCAGGAGAGCCCCGCTCACGTGGCACARGGATTTGGGGTCATATCTGAGGGGTCCTGCATTAAAATTCATCCTAAATAAGAACAGGATGCCCTGGGTCCCTCTCTGAGCAGTTTTTTTTTGCCACTTTTGGGCTCTTTCCTTATAAAAGTCCTGAAGGAATGGGGTGGAGCTGTGCCAGGGCAGGGTCAGGATGGATTTTAGGAAAAGTTCTTCTGTCCCCAGAGGGTGCTGAGCACAGCCCTGAAGGTGCCAGAGCTCCGGGAGTTTGGACAGGGTGGGATTTTTGGGGTGTCTGTGCAGGGCCAGGGGTGGGACTGGGTGACCCCTGTGGGTCCCTCCCAGCCCAGGATATTCCATGATTCTTTTGGAATACATTTTGCGCCTCAGTTTCCCATTTGAGCAATGGAGTTCCTTTTTCTTTTTCACTCATTTGATGTTTAGAGATGGAAAGGGCCAAATATTATAACCAAAACCTTCCTCTTTCTCAGACAGGCTGCACACACCTATAAAGGAGGGAGAAAATCCCCCTTTTTGGGGGTTGCAAAAATTCCTTTATGGGGATGCAAACAATTCTGTTGATTTTTCCCACAGAACCAGGCCATGGCTGCACCCCAAATTTGGGGCAGCCTTTAGAGCACGGCAGGAAAAACAAGACRAGGAGCTGTTCCCTCTTCCCAAGGTGTGTTTTTCTCACTGTGAGTGCCCTGACCTGGCACAAGCCTGGGGATTTTGGGGAGCTCCCCTTGGATCCTGGAGGTGCAGGAGCCCTGCCAGGCATCATCTTTGTGGGTTTTGTTTTTTTCCCATCAAACTGGGCCAAATCCTCTGAATTCCTCCTCATTTCACTCCACCTGAGTGGTATATTAAGTCAGGGTTTAATTCCTGGAATGGAAAAACCCCGCCGGAGCTGCGGGAATCCCATGGACCCTCACCAACCACCCCAGATCACCCTCCTGCCCTCTCCCACACCCCGGATAAAAAACCCGACCAGCCCAGCTCTGCCAACGCATTTGTATTCCGGATCCATTGCCATCCCGCGCTCACCGGCACCTTTCCATTAAACCCTGCGCGCTCGGCGAGAAAGCTCTGCCTTAATTTGAGCAAACCGATTCCGCTTTGGGCGGGCGGGCAGCGCGGTTCCTGCAGAGTCCTTGATCAGTATTCCGCTCTGCCTCCCGGCAGATGCTCATTTTTTGTTGCCTCAACCTGCGCTGACCTCATTTTCTCTCGCAGAGCAGGCAAGGATTGGGTAAAAATTAGTTACATTAGCGGCTCCCGATCCGGCCAGTTTATTTGTGATATGACAAATATTTCAGCCATTAGGATCTTTCCGTCTCTTAGCGGCTTAAATGCACTCACTTATATTCCAAATCACTGCTTAATTTARAAGCCTATTTGCGCAGATTGCGGCGAGGCGGGGAGAGGAGCGGCGGAACGCTCACCCCGCCGAATGGGGCTGGGATTGGATCCCCCGCTCCAGAACTTTCCAGCGGCGTTAATCACGGCGAGAGAGCCGCGAGCACAGCAATTCCAGGGAGGGAGAGGCGTTTGGGATGCGGGGGATGAGCGGGGGATGCGCCGCTGCTGCTTCCTCCTCCCGCGCTGGCCGTGCCTCAGTTTCCCTTTCGGCGCTGTCGGGATTTTGGGGGCGCCCCCGGGTTTTTGGAGGGGGTAGAGGGGTTGGGGAAAAGGAGGAGGGGTTTGAAATGTGCCTGGATGAAGGTGGGAAAAATAATGGAATGGGTGGGGGAAATATGGGATGGGTGGGAAAATCATGGAAGGGATGGACCAATCATGTAATGGGTGGGAAAATCATGGAATGGGTGGAAAAATCCATGAATGGGTGGAAAAATTCATGAATGGGGGGAAAAAACCTGGGATGGGTGGGAACAACATGGGATGGGTGGACAAATCATAGAATGGGTGGAAAAATCCATGGAATGGGTGGAAAAAATCATGGGATGGGTGGGAAAAACATGGGATGGGTGGAAAAATCATAGAATGGGTGGAAAAAATCATGGGATGGGTGGAAAAAATCATGGGATGGGTGGGAAAAACATGGGATGGGTGGAAAAATCATAGAATGGGTGGAAAAATCCATGGAATGGGTGGGAAAAACATGGAATGGGTGGAAAAATCCATGGAATGGGTGGAAAAAATCATGGGATGGGTGGGAAAAACATGGGATGGGTGGAAAAATCCATGTGAGGAGTGGAAAACGCATGAAATGGGCAGAAAAAAATCATGGAATGGGTGGAAAAATCCATGGAAAGGGTGGAAAAATCCATGGAATGGGTGGAAAAAACATGGAATGGGTTCAAAAATCATGGAATACGTGGGAAAATCCATGGAATGGACCTTAAAACTCATCCCATTTCGGAGCATCTTCAGGGTTGTGAAGAAGAACTGGAATTAATAAGTAAAATCCTGCTCACTGACTTTTCAGCTGGGATGTGCAACATCTTTTTTCAAGGTGAAATATCTCAAAATTGGTTTTACAGAGGGTTATGACAGAAGATTCTGACTAAAAATAATTATCCCTGATAAATCGGTTTTACAGCAGGTTGTGATGGAGGATTCTGACTAAAAATAATTATTTCTGATAAATTTTCCTTTCCCCACAAAGGAGCTGTGCTGGAGACATGGAATGGCTGGGAAAAGCCTCCCAAAGCAGAGCAAACTGCAATCCTCGCTCAGCTTTGCTCCTCAACTTGCAGGACTCTGGGAGTTCAGATGCTGATGGAAGTGGATCGATTTTCCCCTCTATTGAATGCTTCCAAAATATAAAAAAAAAAAAACCACAAAAAACCCTCACTAAATTAAAAAAAAACAACCCCAACCCACCTCCCGTGACGCCAATCCCATGGTTCCAATTAAAATCACCTGTTAACCTAAAAAGGTCTCTTTTTAAAAAGGGTTTAAAAGATTTTCATTTAATTGATTCCATGTAAAATGCCCTTTACAATTACCACTACAAACTACTCGTTTCCCACTGAGTAAGACCCAATTTGAGATGTTTATCAAGACTTTGCACTCTTCCCACTCTCCACACCGAGTTCTTGAATTCCTTATTGACGGCTCGCATCTGTCGGCGAGGGATATTTTTAGTTTGAGGCAAGAAAGCTTTTAAAAGGTTGTAATGGTTTGATTTTGTAGCCTCTGGAGTCTCAAGGAATAAATCAGCTCTGAATGGCCTCGGGAGTGGGGGCAGTGCTGGGTGCTCCTGATTTCAGAGCAGGAAAATTCCAGATTTTATTAAATTTATCCTCTTTCCGCTCAGTATTTCCATGAAGGTTTAATGCAARGATCACCCTCACTTTGKTTTTTTTTTTWAATTTTTATCTCTTACTTTGAACTTCTTCTGAATTAATGAACCTTGTGGCACTTCTGCTGAAGGCTCTGGCTTTGCCTGTGGGGCTGATTTAGGATTTTGGGGCTTTGCTGACCCTTGTGGGTGCCATTCCAACCCAGGATATTCCATGATTTATCCTCAAATTTATTAAAATTTATCCCCAGAATTTMATTGAGATGACTTTGCTGTTTAAAGACAATTTATTTATCCCCATTTACTCTCTCACTGTGCTGATTTAATTCCATTTTTTCAGCAAGAAAAGGTTAATAAAGGATCCAGAAATCAAAGCCCAGCTTGTTGGGTTTGAGGTTTGAGGTTTTCCCTTAGGAAAAGCATCTCCCTTTTCCTTTCTCCTCCCTTCTCCAGGGAAAAGAAGAAATCTCCAACTTTTCAACCCCAGAGGAGCTGAAACCTCACAGTTCTTTGAGGAATCAAACCATCCTTGTAACCCAACTCTCAAAACGTGTGAAATGTGAATATTTTAGCAAAAAAAAAAACCCCAAATTCTGCAGTTTTACCCCTTTTATCCCTGCAGAGGCAGGACCCAGGGAAGGAAGGGTTTTTCTGCACAGGGATCTCCACCTGCTGCTGCCAAATGGGTTTTTCCCAGAAAAAAATCATGGATTTCCATGATTTCCTTCCCCAGATTTCCAAATCCTTCAGGCACCAAAGGGAAAAGGATTTTTCTCCCTGGCTGGCAACGTGGAGAGAATTTAGCAAATTCCAATCCAGGGAGGGATTTTTTCTAATTGTAACCCCATTTTTGTCTCCATTGAAGGAGAATGGAGCTTCCATGAGCTCTGGCACCTCAAGCATCCATTTTATTATAAAAATAAAACACAACCACAGCTCCTGCTCTAAAACATCTCCTGCAGCTTCCTCACCCTTTTTCCAACTTTTTTTTTTTTTTTTTGGGAAAAAAGACCATTTTTGTGCTGCCACAATTTCTCTTTAATGAAACACATTTGAAGCGTGTTTAAACCCAGCCCAGCTCTCTGACCTGGGTTTATTGCTGATAAAAACCCCTCATAAATCACCAAAAAAACCCCTCATAAATCACCAAACCCCCTCATAAATTACCCCAATTACACTTTGATAAGCACTTTGAGTTTGTTTCCACACTTTAAATTCAATTTCTGCCCRGARTAGGGGAGGGAAGATGGTACCTTARAGCCCYCGAGTAATTAAAAACCACAACAGGTTAAAGTGTCCAGCACCAAGGTGATAAATACAGGAATAATTAGAGGTTATTGTAGCAGCTTAATTAGGAGAGCTGTAATTAGCCTATTTTTCCCAATTTTCATTTAGCAGCTAACAAAAATCCAATGGAAAATGTTTTAATTTAAAAGGCGTTCTCAGCGTAGGGCTCCTATAAGAGATTTAATTATTCATTAATGACTGAGAGGGGGAGAAATCATCTCTTTTGTGCCAGTAGGGATAAAAAAAGAAATAAATTTGAGGCTGTCAGCCAAAAAAATAAACACCCAGCAGGTTTAACCCTGGGATTTGGGTGTCAGTCCGTGAAAAAAAACTGGGAATTCGCTTTGCTGAGTTTTAATTTGCAATCTTTAATTTACAAATTTCAAGTTGCCAACTTCAATTTTCAAATATAAATTCACCAACTTCAATTCTCCACTTCAATTTGCAAACTTTGCTTCTCTTTTTTTTTTTTTTTTTTTTTTTTTTTTTGATTATTTGGGTCAAGGAGAGCCAAACACCCCAAATTTCCTGGTTTTTGGTACCTCCAGCTGCTCAGAGGTCAGAGGGTGATTCCAGGAACATCTGAGAGGGTTTAAAGGAAGCTGAGCTTCCTCACGAAGGAAAAAGGGACAGAATTGGGGAGTTTGAGGCAGATTCCAGGTGTGGGTTTGTCAGGGGGAGGAGCAGCTTTTAATCCAGGTGCCCAGGGTCTAATTAAGTATTTATTCTATTGATATTTGCAATATTTGTGCTGTCAGAGCCTCCCTGGAGCTGCTTGGGTGCTGATGGAGATGGAAAATCCCTCCCTCTGCTCCTGTGGGCTCTCCAGCCTCTGGCGAAGGCAAAAACTGCAGAAATGTTTGGTTTTGCCCTTTTCCTCCACATTTGTCACCTTCTCAGGACTTTTCCCAATTTTTTCCCCTGCTGGAAAACCAAACCCATTCCAGAGCTCCAAACCCCGGGAGGCACAAGGTCCCCATCCCCTCCTGGTTCTTCCTGAGAACAAAATCTTCAAGATCCATTTTCACCACCAGGCATCTCCCTTTTCTTTTCTCCTCTCTTCTCCTGGGGAAAGAGGAATTCTCCAACTCTTCAACCCAAAGGGATTGAAATCTTACAGCGTTTTGAGGAATTAAATAATCCCTGCAACCCCAACTCTTGGTGGGATGGGAGCTCCAGACAAAGGTTTGACCTGGGGGGAATTGTATCACCACTGGTGACTCCTGATTGGTGTTTTTTATCAATTATGCTAATTTCTTAAAAGCTATCAAACTGAAATTAATTAATTCATTAGTTAATTAAGTTAAAATAAATAAAGAAATACATAACGTTGATTAATACTGAAGCTGTGTTCACCCCTGTTGGATGTTTTTTTGTGGATATTCTTCCATGAGTACCCCTCCAGCTCCAATAAAACYCAACTTTTATATCACCTCCTGTGCCAAAATCATCTCAAACTTCATTTCTAGGTTAAAAAACCCAACAAATTTCCATAAAATTCATTAAAATACCCAAGCATGGCGTGGTGGCAGTAGGCCACAACCCACATCCAACATCCCAAAATATTTTAGGGCGACTCTTTCTGCTCAGGATCCCCTCCTGCTGCCCATCCCTGAGGATTATGCTGCTCATTTCCCAGCCCAGAAAACATTTCCCCGTGCCTGATCTGAGCAGATGAGCCCCCGAGATCCTTCTCTTTCTTGTGCATTTAGGGGTGAAAAATCACGGGTGAGGATTCAATGGGCGCCGTGTCCCTCACAAAAGCAGCATCTGCTTCGTTAATCTGAGCGTTAATTGATCCTGGTGCCCGTTAATTATTGGTTAACAATGGGTAGAGGGGAAGGGATGGGGTGAGCATGAAAAAATGGGATTTTCCTGCAGGTTCTGGGATGTTTTGCACAGGGAAAGCTGGGGCTGACCCCGGGCGTTGTCTCGTTGACTTTTGGATCTTCTGGACTTCACGCTCCTAAAAATTTTGATTGTAAAACTCTTCAGAACCCAATTTTGCTCATTCCTCTGAAGGTATTTACCCACTTTAACCAAACAGATTCATTTTTCCCCCAACACCACCTTGCAAATCCCTCCTTTTAACAGCCTCCATTGCAGAAATATTGGAATAAATATCTCATTTTCCTTTCCATGGCTGGCAATAAGAGGCTTGGATCGGGAGTTTTATTATCCCATGTCAGCAAATAAAAATTATCCAAAATTTGACAAGATTAATTATTAATCTAATTTAATCTATTTTTTCTATTTGAATTGATTTTTAATCTATCTATTGATTTTAATCTATTTTTATCTATTTTAAATCAATCAATCAATCCATCTATATATCTATTTTTATCTATCTACCTATCATCTATTTTAATCTATTTTTTCTATTCTAATCTATTTTAATCTATTTTTTTCTATTCTAATCTGTTTTTATCTATCTATTTTTCTATTTTTATCCATATTTTATCCATCTATCCATCATTTCCCATCTCTAACAGACACAAAAACATAAACCCCCTCCACACAGAAGGAGCTGCCCCCACATTGCCCAACACAYGCAAACCAAACCTCGTTAATCCCAATTAACCCATCCTCCAGCAGTTCTGCACCCCAGAAACCTCCACCAAACCCCAAATTTATAAAACCCCCTTTCCCAAGCATTTCCATCCWCCCTGATCCCATCAGTGCCAAGAGCTGCAAAAACCTCGGGTTTGGTGCAAGTAACTTATTAGGGAGCATTAATAAAACTTGTTACCCTAATTGAGAGAAAAGCTTCAATAAAACTCAAGGTTTTGGGCGTTAATGGATGGAGAAGGAGCAGCAGGGACGTATCCAGGTTTCCTGTCCTTTTAGGATTGGATGGCAATCACCTCCTGATGATGACAGCTAAATTAGAGAAGATGGCTTTCCATAATTTCTCCAAACAATCACTTAATGGGAGCGGTGTAATTCCACGAAATAGGTGAATGGAGTACTGATCCATTTTATGGAGCCATCAATAAGCTAAACCTTGGCTGCTTTTAAGATTAAACTGGGAAGGGGGAAAAATAAAAAAAAAATAAAATAAAAAAAAAAATACAAAGCCAAAAAAAAAAAAAAAAGCCCACAGGCAGCGAAAGGGAGAAAAAAGAGTATTTATCTTTACACAGAAAATTTGTGTGCTAGTAAAGTGCAGGCAGTGACAGGAATTTCAATTATTTAATCAAAAAGAAAATGAAAGTGGCTTTAAGTGTTGTGATTTGAGCCAGTGAAATCTAATGTGGGCTCACATTGAATATGAGGAAAATGGGAAGAAAATTAAAGCTGCTCCTACTTAAATCATGTGGTTACAAACGGTAAATTAGTTTCTCGATGTTTTCATTTAAGTGTTTAAGTGGAAGGTTTTATTCTTAATGTAGTGTTGTGACACAGAATAAAAACCTTATCTGTCTCTATGGCTTTTTTTTTTTTTCCTTCCCCCCTCCGTGCTGCTGCCTTAGAAGGCAAAAGGGGAAAAAGCTGCAGCGGCGTTCGGCTGCTTTTGTGAAAATTGGGAGGCAATATGCTTTCACCACGAGCTCATTAAGGTAATAGATGAATAATGTCTATTAAAAATGCACTAGGCTAAATGAATGGAATGCGTGCTGGGAGGGAAATTGTGTTTGCCACAGGATACAAACTGGAAAATTCTATTTTTTTTAGGGTTTTTTAAAAATTTTTTGGGTGGTTATTTGGAGGCTCGAAGGCTGATCTCAGTGGGGCAGAAAAAAAAATGCACAAGCACGGGTTTTGTTTGGGAGGTGAAAGATGCACGAACTCCTAAAATTCAAAAATCCCCAGCATTTTGGAGAATATTTTCTATATTTTGTTTWTTCCCATATTTTCTACTGTTTTCCTGTCTCCAAACTTAATGCCCTTGACCTGTTGGACTTGTGAGTTGAATTTTCCAGGTTATTTCCCAAAAATGATTTCAAACTCATCTGCAAACTCCTGAATGCCAAGGCTGGGTCCCCAAAAAGTCAAAAGAAAACAAAATTTGGTTAAAAATCCCTTTTTTGCATTGCTGAACGTGGGGATTACATTGCATTGAGCATCTCTAATGTTACCTTTGAAGAGTAGAAAACACATTTACGAACTAGGAAGCTCCACTATTAAAAATATCTGACAGATGGGGGTTAAATCAACACTTAAAATTTTAAAAAATTCCTCCCATCAGGAAGAAATCAGCAGCTTTTTAGCTCTGTGTGATTTTCCAGCACATTTCTCCGGTTTTGAAAGGAAAAGCCAAACTCTGCAGTGATTTTCAGTTTCTATCCATCACTTCCATCAGGAATATTTGGATAAAATGCATATTTTAGACAGTTAATTGTCCAATTAATTTGATTGCAATTGGTTCCTGGAAAGAGGAGATTTAGAGAGGGATGTGCAACGTCACTTTTCTGAGCAGGAAATCAAAATAAAACACCAAGAATAGCTGGACTGAATCAGAAAAGAAAGAAAAATGTGAAAAATCATGCAAATATTATTTTATTTATTTATTACCAGCTATCCACCTGCATCACTCCTTGTCCAGATGACCTAAACCATTTCAATATTTCCCTTTAAAGTGAATATTGACAGACGTGAGGAAATGTTTGGAACATTACACAATATTCCCTGACTTTGAATCCCTCACCCTTGGCAATGGCCAAAATGCCATTTCCAAACGCGTTTTTCCCGCTTTTAAAGCATTATTTGAAGATGCATTTGTGAGATGTTGACTTGATTTTCTCTCTCTCTCTCTCTCTCTTTATTTATTTATTTTTTTTTTATCCCTTTTTCCCCCCAGACCTGTCATCCACTTGTGGAGCGCTTAAAATAAAGTGCCCAGATACAGAGGGAGCTGAAACAGCCGAGGAGCCGCATAATACAAAAATGTTTGGAGTAAAGTGTGTTACTCAGATCTTTCTAAAGTACATTTCTGCCTTTATTCCGAAGGCCACAGCACAGCCAACTCTGCCTAATGCAAGTAATGGAACCAATCTCTGCCTTTGATCATCAAAAAGCTGATTTTTTTTTTTTTTTTTTTTTTTTTTTTTTTTTTTTTTTGGTAAACTTGTTTTGCAATCTGTTTTGGGCGAACATGAAAGAAAACAAGGTTTAATTATCTTGCAATAAAGGGTAATTATTTTTACAGAGCAGGTGATGACATCTCGGGTGGAAGTGGTGACATTCGCGGGCCTRAAACGACGCAACGATTTGTGTGTTTAAACCGGGAGGAAAAACCGARCCTAAAGTGCACTGAGGCTTGGCCTGAGTGATTTATAAAATCCACTTTCAGCTGGAATTGACCTTTTAACTGCAGGCTGAGCGGGGGCTGCGAAAGCTGAGTGCAGAGTTGGGGAAAAAAACGCGGATTTTCGAAGGAAAAGCTCCAAACACAAACCCAGAAATGAGAATTTCCCAGAGATCTGGAGATAAATGCACTCATTCCCCCATTTACAAACCCTCATTTCYTCTATTCCTTCATTGTGATACATCAAATAGAATTTAAAGGCTTAGAAAAGTGACTTTTTAAAAATTTTTTGTGGTTTTTTTATTCCATGGGTTGTTTTTTTCTGCGTTTTGACACAGGAGTTGGATTCGGGTGGAGAAATCAGGGAAATGAGGGAGATTCTGATCCATCAGGGCAGAAAGAGGGAATCCAAGGTAGACAAATCTGAGAAATGAGGGAAATCCTGAGCCATGAAGGGGAAAAGAGGGAATCCAGGGTGGAGAAATCAGGGAAATGAGGGAAATCCTGAGCCATTGGGATGAAAAGAGGGAATCCAGGGTGGGAAATCAGGGAATTCAGGGAAATCTGAGCCATTGGGATGAAAAGAGGGAATTCAGGGTGGGAAATCAGGGAAATCGGGGAGATCTGAGCCATTGGGATGAAAAGAGGGAATCCAGGGTGGAGAAATCTGGGAAATGAGGGAGATTCTGAGCCATCAGGGTGGAAAGAGGGAATCCAGGGTGGGGTTCTTCAGCTGATTGTCACAGCTGGAACGGGAGCAAATCCAGGAGCATTAATGGGCTCAAGGCAACAACAAAGCAGCCCCAGCAGCAGCAGGGATGGATTTTTTAGAGAGTAAAGGATTAGCCTGGATCCCAAAGTACAGATGGTCCCGGTGAAATAATCACCTTGGCCTCGAGGGAATCTGCTGGTCCAGAGGGCTGGGAAAGCCTCGGGGAGGAGGGATGGAGAGGGGAGAAAAGGAAGAGGGAATAATTGAAAATGGGTCCCGGGGAAAGTTCTGAACCTCCCGTTCCAATTTACAAATCGTTCTGAAGAGAAAGGAAAGGAAAAGAAAGAAAGAGAGAGAGAGAGAGAGAGATAGAACGAAGGAAGGAAAAAACAAAGAGAGAGAAGAAGGAAGGAAGGAATTTTGGAAGGAAGGAATTTTGGAAGGAAGGAAGGAA
>JANSVG010000029.1:2009714-2036015 GCA_025434525.1 Malurus alboscapulatus | reverse complement strand
AGGAAGGAAGGAAGGAAGGAAGGAAGGAAGGAAGGAAGGAAGGAAGGAAGGAAGGAAGGAAGGAAGGAAGGAAGGAAGGAAGGAAGGAAGGAAGGGAAGTGCCAGGTTTGGGGCAGTTTCTGGGGTTGGGTGGAAATCTCTCATCCCACAGGTTCTGTTCAGATCCCCCCATTCTCTCAGGGTTTGGCAGCAAAGGGAACGGGGTGTGGATGGAAAAGCACCAGCCTGGGTGCAGGGATCTGTCCTGCCTGGAAAAAGGGCTAAATTGGGATCCAGGGGATGTTCTGGAGAGGGCACTGGGGGTTCCTGGGTGAGATCCCAAATCCTGGCTCCCCATCACCCCAGGGACCTGCAGAACAGGGACAAAGGGCCAAAAGAGGGTAAAAGACTTTGGGGTAAAGAGGCCACCGTGCCAGCCACACCTGGCACCTCATTTCTGCCACGAAAAGCTGGGAAATGTTAAATTTAAAAAAAATCCCCGGGTGTGAGGAGTGCAGTGGAGAGATTCCTCCTTTCTGGGGTTGCCTTCCTGTCCCCTCTCCACAAATCAGGGTTATTTCCTCAGTTCTGGCCCCAAATGAGCACCAGGGAGAGGCTGCCATGCCTGAGGTGCCACTGCCGCGTTTGGGGATGGATTTTGCTGTGAATTAACACCAAGACACAACCCCGTGTCCCCTCTGCTCCATTCATCTGCACCCTAAATAAAGAGGGACCCCAAAAAACCCTGCCAAGTTCTTGCCCAAGTCCTAAAGCCTAAATCTGGCTGAAGTGACAGAGTTTAATCCCTCAGCTCTGTTTTTAACACCCACATCACCCCCCAGCCCCGGCAGGGACATCTCAGCTGATGAAATGAGCCCTCAATCTGCTTACACAGCCCTTTAACGGGGGGGCCTGGCCCATCTCATCTCCCTTAACTCATCTCATCATTTGTCCATGGACAAAGTTTTGGGGATTGTTGGATTTGTAAATCCTTCAGCCAAAAATTCGATTTCAATAGGGGCCACTACAGCAGAATTATTACATTTACCTATTTACTGATCTATTTATTTATTTATCTATTTTTTTCCCCCAGTTTCAGGAGAGGCCACTGCAACCGAATGATTCCACTTACCTATTTACTGATTTATTTATTAATTTATTTATTTATTTTTCCTGATTTCAGGTGGGGCCACTGCAAAAATATTATTCCATTTACCTATTTATTGATTTATTTATCTATGTATTTATTTACTTAGGGTTATACATGATATATGATATATGATTTATGATATATGATATACGATATATGTTATATATAATATATTACATATTATGTAATATCATATAATATATAATATATAATATATAATATATAATATATAATATATAATATATAATATATAATATATATAATATATCATATATCATATATCATATATCATATATCATATATCATATATCATATATAACGTAAAACATGTATTATATAGTATATATAATACAGCACATATAACAGATAAAATACAATGTACAATATATAATATATAATATATATAAAATATATAGTATATAATATTAATAGATAACAGATAATAGATAATATATAGGATTATAACAGACGATATAAATACGAATATAATACATAAAACATAGATTAAAATGTATAAATTATTAATATATATAAATATATCTTGCTGATGGGTTTGTGCACACGCACCGCACCATTAACCGAAGTTGTGGGTGTCTCTAACAGGGCACAAAWCGCTCCCTTCTCTTTTCCCGGCGGCCCGGGCAGCTCTCCGAGCCCCCTCCCCAATTTGGGCCGGGCACGGAGCCCCCTCTGCCCGCTGCCCACGGGCACCGCCACCCAACCCGGGAGCCGCGCGTTCGTGAAAGGCCGCCGCTTGCCATTTCCATTCTTTTAAAGCTTTTTTCCCCCTCATCTATTTACCATTTACCAGCTCATCCATATGGAAGGCATGGCTTRCACTTCGCTGAGAACTGTACTTTTAGGACTAATTGATTGGGGTAATTAATTTGTTCTACCTGCTGGATCAGATGGAAACGCTGTCCGTGTGCCCAAGGATTAGCACTTGTCTTTCTAACATCTTTCTTAATTATCTAATAGCATGGGTTGTGCGAATTCTGCCTCTATTAGAACACTTTTACTATTAACGGTAGTGATTGGAATTGTGATGACAACTCGATTTCAACAAATTAGGGCTTAAAATCGGGAGATGAAGGAGAAGCGCCTTCTTTTAATTTCCCTGAGTTTAACATCAATAATTAGAGCAATTTTCCGAGATGCGAACCGAAATTATCTCGGCTATGATGTGGTGTATCACCCTCATTTGAGCAAATTGACTCCGGGGAAATGAATGGCGCAGATTAGGGGGGTGAAGAAGGGGGAACAAAAAATACAAACAGAGGAAAGACCCAAAAAAAAAAAGTGTTGGCGCAACAGAGAGCGGGGAAGGGATGGGAACAAAACCCTGAGCGGGAAGGGAGAAGCTGCGTGAGCGGGGACGGGCTGGGAGCGTGGGAAAGAGCCGCCGGTTGATTTTCCCGAAGTTTTTATTTTATAAAAAAAAGAGAAAAAGTAGGAGAAACCCCCGCGTTTGGGAAAACTGAGCGGGGCTGAGCGCTGGTGCGGAGCGGTGCGCGGGGAAGGGTGGGAGACTGCGGAGCGGGTGCGGAGCGGGTGCGGAGCAGCTCCAGAGCGGCTCCAGAGCGGCTCCAGAGCGGCTGGTCTGGTCGCCCCCTCCTCGCCCCCGGGGTGGTTTGGGTGGCCCGGCAGGCCCGTCCCCCCCCCGCTCGCCATTGGCTCAGCGCGCATCCCCCTTCCCAGCGCGCCTCAAAGGCGCGCAGCGCCCCGCGCATCCCCGACCCGCCCGCCTCGCCTCCCCTGCCTCCGCCACTTTATTTCTGGCTGGGGGATAGATTTTTTTCTTGAAATTATTATCTTGATTTATTTTAACCGCGGGATTTTTTTTTTAATCGTTATTTATTTATTTTTATCATTATTTTAATCTCCTCCCTGCCGGCCCGGGGGTGCAGCCGGCCGCCCCCTCTGTCCCCTCCCGCAGCTCAGCGCGGTTCCCTCCCTTCCCCGCTGCCCGAGGGGGACGGAGCCGAGATGAACCTCAACTTCACATCGCCCGTGCACCCCGTGTCCACGGCCAGGCCCACGTCGTTCTTCATCGAGGACATCCTGCTGCACAAGCCCAAACCCCTGCGGGAGGTGCCCCCCGAGCACTTCCCCGGCTCCTTGGCCTCCCGCGTGCCCCTCCTGGACTATGGGTACCCCCTGATGCCARCCCCGGCCCTGCTGGCGCCTCACCCGCACCCTGCCCTGCACAAGCCGGAGCAYCACCACCACCACCACCCCTATTTCCTCACCGCCTCGGGTAAGTGCGGGGGGCACCCACCGAGTTTGGGGCGGCCGGGTGGGGACAGGAGTGAAAGAGCCGCTCTGGGGCGGACAAACATCTCTGTACCTCCCTCGCATCCCTGGCTGCATCCCCCGGGGCAGACACTTCGTTAGCCGGTGCCCAAAATCCTGAGGGTTTTCCTCTGTTTTTCCCTTTAGTTTAATTTTTTAAAATAACTTTTGGTTTTGAGAGCGATAACCTCGCTTTTTCCTCGCGTTATTCAATCGCGTTTTGCTTTCCCACCTCCGGCAGCGCCACTGGGGCTCCTCTCCCTCATCCCGGGGCTCTGCCCGTCCCCGGGCCCATTCCTTGCTCAGCGAGGAGAAAACCTCCAAAGCTTCCCAAACCGAGCATCAGCGGGGCTGTGCAGGATCCCCTTCCTCCTCCCAGCCTTTTCCGGGGCTCTCCCGGATTTTTCCGTGCCCATTTCGTTGTGTTCTCACCCCGGCAGCCTCGGGTCCCTCCGGTGGCAGCGCTGCCCGGGTTCCCTTCACCTTCCCGGGGTGGGCACGGCGGGACCGAAGCGTTTGGAAAATCCCCCCGTTTTCATCACAACAAAACCCCCAACCCCAAACCAACAAACCGGCCTCAAAAACGAAATAAACGAAACAAAAACCCCCAAAAAATTAAAAGAGGCTGGGTTAGAGCTCACTCCGAGCCGCCGCAGGAAAAGTCCGGCATTCTCGGGGGCTCCCCGCGGATCCATCTCCCTGCCCCCCGTGTCCCCCCAGGAATGCCGGTGCCGGCCCTTTTCCAGCACCACGCTCACGCCGAGCTGCCCGGGAAGCACTGCCGCCGCCGCAAAGCCCGCACCGTGTTCTCCGACTCGCAGCTCTCCGGCCTGGAGAAGCGCTTTGAGATCCAGCGCTACCTCTCCACGCCCGAGCGGGTGGAGCTGGCCACGGCCCTCAGCCTCTCCGAGACCCAGGTACGGGGAGGGGGGACTGGAGCCGGCACCTGTGCCCACCTCTCATCCCCAGGAGCATCCCCGCATCCCACAGAGCATCCCCGCATCCTCAGGAGCATCCTAAGACCCGAAGAGCATCCCCGCATCCTCAGGAGCATCTCCAGGGGCATCCCCACATCCCGCGGAGCATCCCCGCATCTTCAGAAGCATCCCTGCATCCGTAAAAGCATCCCCTACACCCCGAGGAGTATCCCCAGATCCCGCGGAGCGTTCCCGCATCCCCAGGAGCATCCCCACATCCTCAGAAGCATCCCCAGGAGCATACCCCATATCTCGTGGAGAATCCCCACATCCCCAGGATCATCCCCACATCCTCAAGAGCATGCTCACATCCCCAGGAGCATCCCCATATCCCCAGGATCACTTCCAGTATCCCCGGATCCCCTCCAACATCCTCCGAATCCCGTTCCCTCCTGAATCCCCACATCCCATCCACTGAGAATCCCCGATATCGCTCCCAGCATCCCCACATCCCCTCCAACATCCCCACATCCACCCCATCCGTCATCCTTACCCTTTGAATTTTTATGATTTTTTTCCCTCTCCTTTTTTCAATCCTTCTCCTCCTTTCCCTCCTCTCCCCAGGTGAAAACCTGGTTCCAGAACCGCCGCATGAAGCACAAAAAGCAGCTGCGGAAGACGCAGGACGACCCGAAGCAGGCAGGAGGGGAGGAGAGCGGCGAGCAGAGCTCCCCCGAGCCCGAGCTGCCCGAGCCGGCGGCCGCCGAGCCCCGCAAGGGTCCCCCCGGCCCTTTCCTGCTGCAGGAGCCCGAGGATGAGGTGGACATCCTGGAGGAGGGGGATATCTGCTCCGGCCCGCACCGCCTCTAGGAGAACCGGGGCTCCTCTGCCGCTCCTCGGCCCCGCAGCTCGGCCCCGCCTGGGGAGGGGGCACAGCTTGGGATCGGGGTGTGGATGAGGGGGAGCCCCCTCCCCTCCTCGGGGACCCCGCGGTGCCGCCGCTGCCCCCCAGCATCGCCCAAATCCCGGGCTCTGCTCGCAAATCTGCGGGGAGAATAAAAACGAGCTCAGTTTCCTTTAGGTTCCCCCTTCCCTTCGAATTTCGCAAATCTGCGGGGAGAACAAAACGAGCTGAGTTTCCTTTAGGTTCCCCTTTCCCTTCGAATTATCGGACTTTTCCTCGTTCCCCGAACTTTTTTTCCTCGGGTTTCCAATAAATGTACCCTCGTGGCAGAGTGTTGTGGTTCCTGGGAGCGGCAGGCGGGGCGAGTTCCCCCCGCTCTTCCCCGATCCCCCAAATCCTCGCCGCTCTTTCCGCTCTCGCCGTCTCCATCTCCAGCCAGGCAGGTCGGGCAGAGCTTCCGAGATATCCATAAATAAAAAGAATTGTAAGAAAAACCTTCCGAAGAAACAGGTAAGGCAAAAATTCCGGTTTATTAAATCCCGATTTATTTAATCCCGATATGGGGAAGGGGGAGCATCGCCAATATCTCGATCGGAGCAAACGCGCTCGCAGCCAGAAAAAAATGGGATTTTTACAGCTCGGAGAAGTGTCGGCAGCCTGATTCCTGCCCTTTTCCAGGTGTAGATCCCCGATAATTCCATTTTCCTCTGAAATAACCCCGGTCCCGCGTTTGGCTCCCGCTCCCCGCCTGCATCTCCCCCGTCCCCTGCGCTCCGCGTCGCGCTCAGCCCGAGCAGCCCCCGGCTCGCTTTGCCTTTTTCTTCCTACCAGGGCAATGGGGTTAATTTCCAGGTAAATTCAGATTTTTATAATTTATTTCGGTTTTTTTTCCTTATTCTGGGCTGAGCTGGCGGCTGGAAAACGTTTCGGGAGCGCGGCGGAGGCTCCGCAGCTCCGGGGAGGAGATGTTGGGATCGGGATAGAGAATTTCCTCAATTTTCCTCGGTAAAAACCCAGAGCGGGGGCTGTGCTGGCTCAGATATTCCCCGGGCAGCCCCGAGCGACGTCTCCTTAAGATATTTAATTTATTTCTTTATTTTTTTGAGTTTTAATCGGGAATTTCATTCGCTTGTCCGGCGTTCTTAGCACTTTCAGGACATTTTGGATTACGGGACATGCTGTTTTGTGAGGGGAAAAGCGTTTGATTTTCCTGTTTAATATATAAAATATAGATGATGGAAATGTGTGCCTTTGCTTCATTTTTGTGAGGTTTTTTTATGTTTTTTGCACTTAAAATAAAGATCACACATCGTGTGTAGAGGAAAAACCCCAAAATCAATCAAGGAAAAGCTGCTCATCTTTAACAAATCCTTCCAAGACAATAATTTCCACGCACAAAATGTCACCCACCTCCTCAAAAATTAGGATTTAGAAGGCAAACCAACCACTTTCCTCCTGAAATCTCAGTGTTTTGAAGCAGAACCGGCTGGAAATTCTGCTCCCAGCTCAGGGGGTTTTCCCTTTTCCCCCACAACCGTGAGCAGGGATGTGATGGAAGCTGGAAAATCTGGAAATTTGACATTTTTTTTGTGTCTCCCACCGAGTATTTTGCTGTGTGCTCGTTGTCAGTTCCTCCTGAGCACGAATTTAATGAGGAATTATTAAAAATTATATCAAAGAGAAGCTTTAATGGTATTTATGGGATGTTATTTTATTTTTTTTACTGTTCACAGGGTTGGGGGCTGGCCTGGCTCTGCTCTGGGGGTCAGCGATGTCCCAAATCTGGGAGAAAATGTCCAAATACGACTCAAAGAACCCTCAAATCTCTGCTGTTTCTCCATGAACTCCCTTCCCAAAGCGTTTGTGCTGATCAATAAAACAAACCCCACAACCATCCTCACCTCTGAGCGGTTTTCAGGCACCTTGGCTGATAATTAAAGCTACAAATCCTATAAAAAACCCCAAACAGCGATCCCACCGTGACAAAAACATGCAGGAGGGGAACTTCACAATCCCAGAGATGTCCTGGACACCACTGAGTCCTAAAGGTAACAGGAAAATTTGGGAACAGGCTGCTCATACCACAAATTTCGGCGCAAAAACCCCCAAAATTGAGACAGATGAAAGGAACAGCCCCTGCCAGAGAAATTCCCAATGTCTGCTCCTTTCCAGCTGGGAGCAACCCCTGCCAGGCTGGGATGGAAAAGAATAATTTCCAACCAGTCTGAAAAATGTTTTGGGAAGAGATTATTGGAGAATGGAGCGGTACTGGGAAAAAGGAAGGGCTAGGAAGATGCTTTTTTTTAGGGTTTTTTTTGTTTGTTTTTTGTTTTTWTAAAAATTTTCTTTTTGTTTCTATCGGAGATTTTTGGAATCAATGAAATGAGTTTTTATTCCTAAATTCTGAGTTATTCCATGACAGCAGTTGTCTTTTTACTGCTCTTCCCAAGAAACTTGAGGAACAAAGATTTAGAGCTGCTCTCCCTGAAAAAGAAAAAAAAGAAAAATATTTAATGTGTTCATTTAGGAAATGCTGGAGTGGAATTGGTGTGCAGGAAATAATTGCTGGGAATAGGAAATGCTGGCGGATTTCCTATTTTCTGAGAAGATTGATTTTCATTAAAATTCTTCAGTGAGGTTTTTTTTTTTTTAAATTTAATTGTTTTCTGGTGATTAATTTAACACCTAAGTGGTGATTTTTTTTCCTGTTTTCATTACAGAAAAAATAAAAAATCTATAAAATCCTGTCATGAACTTTTGCTTTCTGGTTTGATTTCTAGCATTTTCCAGTGTGCTGCCTCCAACATTTTTAACTTTTATATGTCAGAAAGGCAGCTCCAACCCCAAATTTTTTCATTCTCTAACCAGAGCTCCATAAAAGCAGATCATTTATGGGTTTATGGACAGTTACAGAGCAAACAATTTGCAATTTCTTGCTGTCACACACACATGGAAGGTGAAAATAACCCAGGCCAAGCCCAGCACTGACCTGGCCGTGCTGTAAAATCCTTTCCTGCAGTTCCTCTCGTGGTTTCTCTCTGCTGACCGATGAATTCAGTGAATTTTTTGATCACTGATGCTCTGAACTGAAGCTCCTGCAGGTTGAGGAGTTTTTCCTCTCTTCCAGTCCCAAAAATAAACAGCATCACCTTAATTACTGCAAATTCTTGCTTGGATGGTCCTCCTTGGATTAAAAATTTCATGATTTTTGTCTTGGATTTATCTTTTTTGAAGTGACTGCAGGAGTTGGGCAAAACCTGGTGTGGTTTCAATCCTCCCCTAGTTTTTTAGAGCTTGAATGATGGTTTTGAGGTTTTCCTTTATTTGAAATTTTAGACTGATAAATATCAATGTTTTTGTGGGGTTCAGCAGCCTTTTGTGAGGCGCTAGGAAGCAAAATTTGGTTATTTTTGGAAAAAACACAATGGGGATGTATTGCAGCAATATTTTGTAGGTAGAATTGACCCCGAATCTTTTCCCACTGCAGGTGGTTTCAGCTTCAACTCTTCCAGAACTTAAAATATTAAAAAATRATGGCATTGGAGAGGTTTTGCCATGAAAATATTGGGAATTTCCATGGGATGGTGCAGAGAGACACCTCCCTGTGCTCAGGGACACCACGGGACCATGTCAGGTTCTGCTCCCTCAAAAATTCAACATTCAATTACTTCAACATCCAAAGATATTCCTTATTTAAATATTTCCAGTTCCTAATTCAAAAGAAATTCAATTTTGGCCTTTGCTTTTAAACACTTGGATGTTCATCTTTTCCTTGTGTGGTCCCCTTTTTGTGCCACCTTATCTATGAGGGGTAGGGAAAATCTGAATTAGATTGAGGTAGATCAGAAGATTTTTTTTAATGTAATAATGACTTTTTCCGGCATTAATAATCTCATTTTTTTTTCTGGGATTTAAAAACCCCAAAACACCAAGACAAACAGACATTTCCAAGTGGTTTGTGAGTGTTGATCAAAAATCCATCCCTGCCCTAGATGCAAATTTATAAATCTCCAAGTTCAGCATTTAAATATTTCCTAAAAAAATCATGTTTAAATTTAAAAAAAAGCCCCAAATGGGCACAAAACACCCCAGAAATCCCTTTAATTCATAGGAGGAGGATGCCAGTCAGGGAGGAAGGTGATCAATTAAGACATTAAGCATTTTGCAGCACATGGACACATCTGCATGGCAGCCAAATAATGCAGCCATCAGCTCATTTTCAGGGGGCTGTTGCCTACTTCAACTCAATCCTCAGATCAAAGAGAACATGTCTGCTCGCATTTTCTAATCAGAAAAGGGATGCTAATTTAGGTTCCTTAATGTGTGGTGATAAGAGACTTCTTCAATTAACTGAATTCTATAGGCCAGAAAATAAAAAAAAAAATGGGATACAAAGGGAGTCAGGCTGGAAAGGCAGAAGTTCTCATTAAATCAAAGGTCCAATATTCATTACCTCCAGCATCTGGGGCTAAACACTAAACATGGAGATCATCAAAGGGGGGTTTAATGGGTTAAATTGAGAATATAATCGAATTAAAATATTAGATACGAGTAAATAGCTCTTTGATATTCATCTGAAGGTTTCATTAAAACAGGCACTCGAGGTTTGCAGGAAGGGGGGATTATCACTTTGGACAAACAAGTTGAGGTGGCCTGATCAGAAATGCTTCAAAGTGGTGCTGTTTGGTTTGGAAAATTTATTGAAAAATAAATTCAACCATTTCCTCAGCCTGGCTGTGCCCAAATGAGAGGGGGAAGAGGCTGAGGAAGAGGAAGGTGTTGTTCCAGAAGATGGAATTGGGTGCTGGAATCGAYACAAATGTGATGGAAACATTCCCCCTGCAGACTGAGCCACGTTCCCACAGTGGGCAATGCTTCCTCCTCCAAGGCATCCCAGAATATTCTCAGGAGTTTGCAATATTCCTGGAATGTTCTGAACTTGCAGCTGTCAATCCAAGAGGATGATTCAGGTTGGGGAGAGGGTCAGGAGGGGTTGAAAGGGGATCCCTTTTCCCCATATCAAGTGGGAGCCTCCCATAAAAAGAGACCAAATAAATGGGACAAAGCAATCCCACATCATCACAATTGTTATTTTTTTTCCTTTTTCCTGCTTTCCAGGAGATTTTAGCTCAAATTCCCTTGCTGTGTGTTCTAATCACATTTCATGACTCAATTCATAATTTACCAAGTGAAAGAAATGGAAGCATCCTACGAAGCCCATCTGTTTGTTGTTATTTTTACAGAGTTAATCTGTTCAAAGCTCTTTCCTCTCAAACATGCAGCTCTCAATTATCCTGAGTTACCCAATACATTTTCCAACTGCTYCTGGCTAATCACAGATTGTCTGAATGCTCAGCCAGGACTTGYTTGGATTTTTTTTTGCCCCAGAAGCTTAAAATTTTGGGCTTGATGTGTTAACTCTTCATTAAGAGATAACAGATTAAATTAAATAATTAGCATTGTGTCATAACCAACTGCTGTGCTTGGTGCATAGTTTTGTTCTCYTTTTTAGTAGCAATGGATTATTTTTGGCTTTATTTCTGGCCAMAAAGTCTCCTGTGCACTTCAGAAAGAGAAATATTGTTTGTGTTAAGATCATCAGATAAAACAAAGTTTATTTTGAATGTTTTGTAAAGGTGGTCACATGTTTGATATGTTAAAAAATGATCCAGCCATGACAAGCAAMGAGCTGATTGGTCTGAAAGATGCAATTTTTGGATCATTTATTTAAAAAAAAACAAAAACAAACCAATAGAGGAGCAGATTTAAAGTGCTATAAATGCAAATGGTTAATTTATTAAACAAAATAGGTACAGGAGAACTGACTCTAAACACTGAAAAGTGATTCAACTGAAGCCAGYTGAAATTTCAACGG
Source organism: Malurus alboscapulatus (assembly GCA_025434525.1). Lineage (NCBI taxonomy): Eukaryota > Metazoa > Chordata > Aves > Passeriformes > Maluridae > Malurus > Malurus alboscapulatus. The sequence continues at coordinate 2,024,898 of JANSVG010000029.1, read as the reverse complement.
GCTGGGAAATCAATGTGTGATGGTTCCAGCTCACAATAAAACAACTCAGACATTTCTGCCTTGAAGAGATCCCTAAGATATCCCCAATACCTATAAGATATGAAGGGCTTTGAAAGCAGCCACAACTTCCTTCTCCTTCTCGTGTCTGTTCCACAGCGTTTCCAGGGATGGGATTTGGGGTAAACTGGTTCCACTTTGAGCCTGGGGCAGAACCTTTTCCTCTTTCACCTCTTGCTCTGGTTGTTTTGCAGTGAAAGTCTTTGGTCTTGGAATCTTCTTGGCATAATCCAGTGCCTAAAACCAGGAAAAGTGATTATGAGAAAACCTGGCCAATATTTCCAAGAATATTTAGGTGCATTGAGTGAGATTTCTCTGAATTGCTGATCCTGTTTCTGACAGAATTCAATCCCAGATCCTTCAATGGTCTCTGCAAAATAACTCAGCTCAAGATTTGCCTCCTGTCACCACAGGAGCCACGTTAAACACTCAAGAATTGCTTTTATTTTAATAAAGGAAGAGCAGCATGAGTCTATTAAGTTTATAAATATTTTTTCCCACTCTCGTTAAACTCTTGTCCTCATGCAGGGAGCTTTGCAGGTTGACGAGCTTAGGGTCGACTGCATGATGGACTGAAATATCAAAATGAAAAAACAAAATGATGCCTGGAGCCTGGAAGGGTGACTTGGACAGGGAATGGACACAGAATCACAGAAATCCTGGAACTGACCGAGCCCTGCTTTAGCTGGGATGGGTTTGGTGCATGGATTTGGAAACATCTCTAAAGTCACCAGTGGAAATTTTATTATCTCGTGTTCCTGGTGGAAGAATGGCTGGGAAATCTCCTAAWAGAATCCAAACCCCTTYTGACACACAGGTTTTTTCTCCTCATGGTTTATATTTGGGAATAAATACAAGGAACTGAGGAATTCTGATATTAAACTTCACAACTTTGCTCCCATAAGTCACCTTGCAGAAATACCCATGAAAGGGACCCAGTTCTTACCTTCTGCCTGGACACTGAAGGTACCTGGAGTTTCATGGGTGACCTCTGCATCACAGTAATATTTTTCATGTTATATTCCTTAATTTGCTGGGAATATTCCTTTTGCAGCTTTACCTTCTGTTTCTGAGAAAACCAGAAAAGAGCACGGAATGAAATCTCAGCGGATCTATCAATGAAACCTTTTCCCCACCAATATTCCATTTTTCCATTTCCACTGCTGCTCACCTGCATTTGCCATTGTCCCTTCCTCAGAGCACAACAGGAACCCCTGAGAAATGGCACCCTTTTTTTTAGCTGATTTTACCTTTTAAGAGCTTTTCCTCTGCAGAGGACAGAGCTCAGCAGAAATGTGAAAGGTACTTCTTTATTCTGAATGTCCTGAACAATCTGTCTCCATTTCACCAGAGTGCCTCCAGCTATTTTTTCAGGTTTGTACAAAATTTTTACATCTATTTTTTTGGGTTTGTACAAAATTTTTACGGCTACTTTTTCAGGTTAGTACAAAATTTTTACACTACTTTATCAGGTTTGTACAAAATTTTTACAGCTATTTTTTTGGGTTTGCACAAAATTTTTCCTTCCACTTTACATTTCGGTGGATCTTTACACCGGGAATGACAACCCAGCAATGAGTGTGCAATTTCTGATCCTGTTTCTGGATTAAAAAAATTAAAATGGGTTAAAATGATCCAAAAATACAGCTGATTTTCCTTCAATTTGAATTTTCCTGTAGGATCTCAAGCTAGCCAAGGATATAAAACACCAGACAATTGTAAATTGTTTTTCAGCAATGATTTCTCTGCCTAAATTCACTTTTGGGTCACTCACTTTCTCTTTGATTGCTTCATAGTCAGGTCCAAGGCCCCCAAGCTTCATATTCACATTGATGTAGAATTTTGAGCTACAGAGCTGAAAAACAAACAGATTTTTCTTAAAATTATTTCAGAGAAAGAAAAGTTACAGAAAGTTTCACAGTGGAAACCCCAGGATTTAATTTGCAATCTTACCCCTGGCACGTTTAATTTTAAATAAGTAAAATAATTATTTTAAATAATAACAGGACTGAGTTAATTGCCCAAGTCACAGAATTTCCTTTGGATCTAGGTGGGAAATTACCAATTATCCAAAGCACAAAGTGATATTTTCTCAGTCGAAAATGACCTTTTGTGAGCTTTATTTTGAAACCCATTTGACTGTGATTAGAACAAGGCTCCAAAGAACTGCTGTAAGAGGAGAAGATGAAAAATACCTGATTTTGGTGGTAAAAAATTAAGCAAATGATGGTAGTGATAGTAACCTTTCCTTGCTTTCAAGCTGCACTGGAAAATTGTCCACAGACAGCTGAAAAATCCACGGTTTTCATCACAGCAAAAGCTTTACAATGATGGGTGATGTTATTTCAAGACTTCAGGACCTTGCACAAAGATCCCAATGCTTCCATAATATTATTATTTTCTTTCAAGGCCACTGGAATATTTTTCGAAGTGAACTGTTTTAAAAACTTGTCATTATGATCAGCTCTAGCAATTTTGATCACAGAGTACAACACTAAGATATTTCTATTTGAAAATAAAACATTCTTCAAAACACGGGTTCAAGTTAAACTCAACTGCAGAGAAATGAATTCTATTCACTGAACTTCCTCTTTGAGATTTCTTTTTGTCACCTATCCCTATTTTTACATGATATAACTCATTAATTTTTAATTTTAGCTACAGTGAGGAATTAATTTCGCTGTCTCCCACAAAACCAGGCTTTTCTCACTTCTTGCATTTGTTTATTGGGAAAAAAACTGGATTTTTCTGGGCGACACAAACAGATTCTCTGTGCATTTCCCACTGATGAAGCGTGAGAAAAGTGCTGAAAATACAGGACAAGAAACAATGGTTTGAACAGCAAAGCATGGAAATTTATCCTTCAGTTCCTATCATAATCCTGCTAATTCTTCTTAGGGGCACTCAGGCAGCAGTTCCCAAACTGCAGATGAAACACAGGAATAATTATTGCAGCTTAGTTTGTCTGCCCTGAGACTCAGAGCAAACTTCTTAAACATTTAATTGGTCCTGGAGCAAACTTCTTAAACATTTAATTGGTCCTGGAGCAAACTTCTTAAACATTTAATTTGTCCTGGACACCCAGGGGCAGCTTTCTGCTGTTTCCCTGCAGCTGAGTTAAGTGGTCACACCAGGAAAGGGGACATGCAGAGGACATAAAGGGAGCAAGGTTTTAATAAGGACCCAAATGGGATCATCAGGAGGCTCAGAATCACGTTTAGGCCGTTAGGTTTACAAATCCTTCGAGTTTGGGGTCGGAATCCTTTGGAAAGGAGGAGATTTGAGCTGGACAGCAAAGGAGCGTGACCAGGATTGCTCAGATCTGAGGCCAGGCTGCCTGCTGCTCCACACAAACAGCCTGATCCGAAATAATTGTATCTGTGGAGAGCTGAAAGGACAAACGCTGCTCTGTGTGTCCCTGGAGATAATCAGGACTGATCCCAAAGAGTTGGAGAATCCTTTTGCTTTTTGGGCTAAAATGATTGCAGGGTCTGTTTCGACCTTTGTCCCGTGATTTTGGATGTTCTGCTGTGTGTCCATGAGACTTTAATAACAATTAAATATTTCTCAGTCCCCCTTACTTTTCTTCCTTTTAAACAACTTTGAATTATTAACAAATAATGTTAATCAGAGGGGGAATAGAAATATTGAACCACACCACTCACATCTGTTCTTACCTTCTTGCTGCCTTTGGGTTGGTTTTGCTTCTCCATCTGCAGGACAGATCCTTCCGAGCTGCTTCGCCTCATTTTCCCAGGATTTCCCTCAGCTCCTCCTGGATATCCCTGGGATCCCCCCTGCAGCTGGGACAGGCCAGGGGGCAGCAAACTCCAAATCCATTTGTCAGTAAAATCCTCTCCCCTCAAACCAGAGCTCCGTGCCACGTAACGCTCGGGCAGTTCTGGACATTCGGAGGTTCCACAGGAGGCTGTGGGTGAGCTGTGAACAAAACATGCAAAAGGTGTTAAAAAGTGAGGGGGAAAGAGTAAAAATGTTCATTTACACACAGCAGGGAGATCAACAAACAACCTGGACACAGAATACGGGAGCGGGGAGGTGGAAGGATGGGGATTTTACAGTGAATGACTTTGCTTGCACCCAATTACACAAAAAATAAATGGAAAAAAAACCCCCAGAAATGAGGAAACTTTCAGCCTGATGTGAAGGTAGCTGGAGCCAATGAAAGCTGTCTGCAAATGGTTTTGGATCAGGCTTGCTGAGTACTCAAAGAATCATTGTTTGTGTGAAATAAAGCCGTCAATTTTTGAATCAAGGCAGGTGCAATTCTACATAAGCGAGGATTTTCCTGCTCTCCCCCTTCAGGGAGTCAGGATTGGCACTGGGCTGGCCCTAACTATCCACTCTGCAAAGCCAATTTTGCTACAAACTCTTAATTTATGCACAATGCTCTTTCCCATCTACATTTCAAACTTTTTCTTCCAGCTTTTCAGAAATAAACTTTCAGTTGTGGGAAATTCCATGCCTGGAGGACAGACCCATCCTTTTCCAATATAATATTTAAAAATCAACAGTTATAATAAATCTTAAATCAGAAATAAATTATAATGGCAGATTTGTAGCAAAATAACCTCATACTTTGGACTTTTCAGCATTTTCTTGTCCATTTATTTATTTTCTGGGCATCACAGGGTTATGATAATACCATTTTATCACTTATATCCTCACCACAAATTGTTCTGATACCTGTTATCCTCATGAATATGATTTTTAAAATCTTGAAGCGATGCTGGATCCTTCACCCTTTCTTCAAAACCACCATTAAAATAAGATGAAAGATTCCTCAGGTTTGGATGTGCCTGACCACCGGTGCTGCCATCCCTGGAAAAATTCTGCCCAGGGAAGTGGTGGGTGAAATATTGCTGCTCATGTGGAATTCCGTATGGAGAATCCTGCTGGTAATTCCAGCTCTCCTTGCTGGGATACACTGAGTACAAAACCTCAGCTGGGTTAAAATTGGGGAATATTGGGGGCAAAGGACAGGTGGATGTGGGAGTTGAAGTTGGGAGATTATTTAAGCCAGGTTTGGGTTTTTCTGCTGGGTCAGGGCTGATGGTAGAACCTGGATTCAGACATTCCTGCAGAGCTCTGCTGCTGTCCTGCTCTGCTGAAGTGGGAGCAGCCTGAAATCCTGGGATTTGCAGGTGATGAGAAGACTTTGGTTCTGCTGCTCTTCCTGAGGGTTGTTGKCCATCATTCCTTGGAAAAGCTCTCTCACTGAGAGTCTGGTTGGATTCTGTTTTATTTCTCTGGGAGATCTTGTGCTGCTCCTGGAACAAATTACCAAAAGCTGAGTGAATTTCAGTGGTTGATATTTTAGATTTTCATTAAGAAATGTCATTACACCCATCAAAATCCCTCTGTGCTGCTTGGATCTAACCCTGCTCATGGCTGGACTTAACCCAAAATTCAATTTGTAGGAACCTTCAGTCCAGAACAAAATGCCAGGTGTTATTCAGGTGCTGCACCATAAATAATTTTGCATCAAAACTTTGCTTAATGCACTATTAAATAAATTCTGCATGATAAAAACAGGTCCTTTCAGATGCATATGGGAATTTTTCCTGCATGAAGTGCAAAAATAAATGCACAGGACTACCCGTGTCTAACCCTGTGGATAAGTGGTAACTCCCTGTTAACCATCTGGAGAAAATATTTCAAAAATCAAAGTAGTTTTTGCTTTTTATATACCAAATTTTATGGAAAAATGGCTTTGTACACACTGTTAGTGCAGAAAGAGATTGATGTCAGTTATAAAAATGAATTTATTTCTAAACCAAGCACTCCTCCCTGCAAAACAGAATTCAGATGATAAAAATTCAAGAATTTAAGCACACTAGGACTGTTGTTAAGAGAACCAAACTGCCACATTCTAAATCCAGATTTATTTAAGATTTATCCTTTTCCACTTACACGTGTTGCCCACCTGGAGAAAAGACTCGAATTTCCTTGGAATACCCCAAATCCATTTCCAGCCCATTTAATGTCTGTCACCCTCCTGTGTCTCTGGGGTTCTTTTGTGAGCAGCACGTGGCAAATGCACTCAGAGTGACGGTTCCATGGCAGGTGTGGAATCCACACAATTCCTGCAGGTTTTGGGGAAAGCTTTAGCCCTGGGAATCCTGGCTCCTGGAGCTTCAGGTCGTGGCAGAGTGGTGGAAAACCAATTTATCATTCATTGGTGATGAAAATTAAAAATTAAGAAGAAGCCCTGCCTAAATTTTCTACTAAAAATATCTGACAAAACTGCTCTGATCCCATACTGAAATAATTCATTTGGCCATAGCAGGATATTTGCTTGCACACTGAAATAATGCAGAATTTGTACAACTTATGCAGAAATAATTCAGTGTTTGTTTATGGCAGGAGCCAAGCTGGGAGCAGGCCAATGTTTTCCCATTTAAACAATGAAATAAATAAATAAATATCTCCTTCATTGTGGAATTTCATGCAGAATGAAAATCTCTCCCAATGGATGGCAGCATAAAATCCTGTTTGTACTTTACAGCAGTGCAGCTCCCAGTCTTTATCACAGAATTTAAACAGTTTCTGAACCACTTTAAATACTTGTAGCACACAGAGAGTAACTGAGTTTGCCAATAAAAATCCCAGTCTTTGTTTTTTATCAGTGGTGATTACCTGGTCCCTTCATTGCTCCAAAGACTGAACCATTGCATTGGTTTAAAGGCCAGCAAAAAACAGATTTACAGATTTAGGAGTGTGGAGAAAGTGAGGGCAACTTCTGCTTGAAACATTTTCTGTTTTGTGGTAATTAATTAATTCTCCCTTAACTTTAGGGGACAAATAAAGAAGTTCTGGTTCAGAATCCTCACAAAACATCAAACATGACCATGAACTGGTTTATATTTTTACATTATCAACCAAATAATCTCCTCAACAGATAATAACAGATTCTGTAAGCCCAGAATTCTTTGGCATTTTGCTTTAAAAATCTTCAGTCCATAAAGCACGCATGCATTAAATCACAGTGATTATCTGATACATATTTAAGGATTTCTTGTCAGTGACCAGTACTTTAAAAGCAACAAGATGTCAGCTTTAAACATTCAAACTCAGTGCTTTTCCAGCTATATTTTAACTATTAAATTCTACTGAAAAGGCACCTTGAGCTGCTGTCCTTTTGGGTACCATTTGTCTTCAGGCTTTGGTGTCCCAGTCTGGAGTGGTGGGACATTTTGGGGTGGTTCTTCCTCAACTGGTGCAGGATCTGTAACCTAAAATCCAAAAATGTTCATGGCCACAGCACAACCAAATCAAATGATTTAAAAGTCTTAAAAAGTGGAAATGATGAGAAATAATTTAAAATTGAAATGCTGAAGTTTGGCTTTATAGAATTGACAACAACAAAAAAGAAATGGTTAAAAGAGAAAAAGAAACAAAACCCAATTAACAGCTGGGAGGGAGTATTATTTCTATTTTTAAGAAGAAGAAAGGAAAGGAAAATTGCAGGAAGTGTGCAGCACTGAAACCTTCTTGTAACTCTCAAATGCCTGGGCTCCTCCATTTCTATGAGAGCCACTGGATGCAGCTAATAACAGAAAAACAGCCAGAAACCATCCCTGGCCAGGCAATCACACACATCCCGGGCCTGAAGAAGAGAGCCCTGCAGGAAAAGCTGGCAAAACACAGTAATGGGGGTGAAAAGTCCAAGGAGTAGCTGCAGAAATAGAGCATGGAATACACAGAGCTGGGCAAAACAGGCTCACAAACAAGATCTTCATGTGGCCACAGCTGGGGGAAAACCACTGCTGGAAATTTCATTGGAGCAARATTTTAGGGGAATGCACAAAAGCCAAGTGATACCCTTGTAAATACAGCAATAATTACATTTCTTCTTGAAATCAACTGGTTTTAAAATCTATAAAACTGCAGAAAAMGCAATTTTAATTTTGTTTTTTATTTATATTTGTTGTCCCAAACTATCCTGCTGAGTATTTTAGCAGGTGTGACTTGCAGGGGACGTGTTGGGAAGTGCCCCTCTGATACAGGAACCTCTGCTCCACTGCAGGGTGGTCCCACAGGAAAACCTGCTCTGAGAAAATATTTGTGACCACGAGAATCACAAATTGAAAATCATCAGTGGGAAGAAAATGTGGGAAGCTGAGCCTCTCATTTTTGGGTAAAGGATTAGGACAGCTCAGAAAAGGCAGGGAGGGTTTATTGCTGAGTTTAGGGGTGATCTCATAGCTCCAAATTCAAGGCGGATCCCATTAGCAGTGACAGGAAAAATYCACAAGAAAATTAAAAAATACCACGGAGGTTTTCTGAGCTGTGGACAGGCACAGCTTTGCAGTGAATAGGATGTTTTTGGTGGAACCAACTGACTGAGTGCATTGATGGAGTGCTGGGCAGGTAAAACATACTTCTACATTATCTCTTTGAAAGAGGAACAGGACACAACCTCTGCCAGCATTATTTTTTTTTTTTTTTTTGGCGAACCATTCTATTAATACCAATCAAATTGAGAAAATGATCAAATGAAATTGCATTTTGAGAATCATAAGCTGTGTAATGCCTATTCTGTTAAATTGAGGCCCGTAATTGCTTCTCTACTGAAAAGATACAACAAAGACAGCAATCATGGCATGTCATTATCCCAGACTGGCAAACCAGCCTTTGCAGGGAGGACTTCAAAGGCTCCTGGTTCTCGAATTGCATTTGGCTGCTATTGTTGAAGCCCAGGCAATCTCGAGGAGGTGTTTACACCGAGGTAAGGCTCGGTGCACTGAGAGTCTGAGTGCCTGGGTCTAGAGCCATTAAAAAATTGTACATTATGTTCCTGGCTTTGAAGTAAGGGGCTTGGAGGTAGGAAAGCAACTCAGACCGAGCACAGCTGAGCTAGATTGGGCCACTGCTTCTCTTTTTCCTGGCTCTCTGTCTCTCAAAGAAACTCATCATCGGGTTCTTTAAGAATCAGGCAACACTGCAAAGAACTTGATGCTGTATAAAGCGCTGTGTAAATTAGGAAATACACAGATCAGCACGGGTTTAGGGGGTGTTTTGGTACATGCAGCACAGAGGGAACAGCTGTAAATCCTGCTGGAGGAGGCTGGAAATATTTTAACCAGTGTTATGTCAGCTGTGCACAAACTCCTGCCTTCGGTGTAAACACTGTTTTATCAGCACAGCTCCTGCAGCCAGCAGTGATCAGATCAATAAAACCAGCTTCAACCCCCTGAAAAGCTCAAAATAATGCAGTTTAGGCAAGCRCAAGACGTGGCTTTATCACTTTGGATTCAGCTTTCCAGGTGATCTGACCAAAGTTGGCTCCTGGAGCAAGAGGATACTTCTTCAGGCCTTTTTACCCCCCCCAGCAAAACTGAGCCATGGACACCTTGGTTAAGCATAAATCAATATTTTTTCCTGTCCTGCAGCAAAGCCAAAGGTGGCTGGCAGCAGGTGGGGATGCTGCTCAGGAATCACAGAAATGTGGGTTCATTGGGTAGGAAAAGACCTTAAAGCTCATCTTGTTCCACCCCCTGCCGTGGCTGGGGACACCTTCCACTGTCCCAGGGTGCTCCAAGCCTTGTCCCGGGACACCTCCAGGGATGGGAAGCCCACAACTCCCCTGGACAATCTGCATTTTCAGCAGTGTGAACTCATCTAGGTTAGAACAGACCTTCCCACACAGCTGCTCCTGYTCTGTCCCAGCTCTGCTGTCCCCATGGTGACTTTAGCAGGACAATCTTATCTCCCAGCCCTGATTTTAACAGATTCTTTTGCTTATTCCAATTTTTGAACAGTGTGTACACAATGAAGCCCTGATCCCTGGCTCCAACATGTAGATAGGAAAGATTTCCAGAATTCCCTAAATAGCAAATATAATCATATCAACACAGCTCTAATTAGCATCCATCTACACTCATTATTTTTACCATCATCCAAATTAGAACTGAAAAAAACAAGTGCTCTTAATAGCTCTGCTAGGAAAAAAAAACTTGTCCATCATTCCTGGTGCTGGAATGTTGTCAGAACATCCCTCTAACGTGGTGTCAACTCTTCATTAGCCTAGCAGAGGTGTCACTTGAAGCACAAAGTCCCTGGAGCTTTCCAAGGTGAGGATTTTCTGTGTGGAGACATTCAGTGACCCCCCTCCTTCCCATTATGCATAATAAGTAGCAAGGGAAAGCAATAAACTCGTTCATAATGGTTCATTAGGAACTGTAATTACATTTCCACTTGAACCTCCCCACGAGTTGGCTGACACTCTGCAGTCAGTCAGGACTTCAGGCACAAGGCCTGATGTGTCCAGTATCAAATTTGGTCTGGGATTTTGACAGGCTTCAGCCATCAGCCATGGAAATCTCTTGGAGTTCAAGGCCAAGCACAGAGCAGAGAAGGTCACAGAGCTGCTCCAGGTCTGGGGCCCCTCTGCTCCAGAGCCAGRCTGGGAGAGCTGGGGGTGCTCACCTGGAGAGGAGAAGGATGCAGGGAGCGCTCAGAGCCCCTGCCAGGGCCTGAAGGGGCTCCAGGAGAGCTGGAGAGGGACTGGGGACAAGGGATGGAGGGACAGGACACAGGGAATGGGGTCACACTGCCAGAGCGCAGGGATGGATGGGATTTTGGGAAGAAATTGTTCCCTGTGAAAGTGGGGAGGCCCTGGCACAGGGTGCCCAGAGCAGCTGTGACTGCCCCTGGATCCCTGGCAGTGCCCAAGGCCAGGCTGGACATTGGGGCTGGGAGCAGCCTGGGACAGTGGGAGGTGTGGCAGGGATGGCACTGGATGAGCTAAAAGGCTCCTTCCAAACCACTTTACATTTGCTCCATTGAACAAAACCTGGAATGTGCCATCAGCAGAGAGAATCATCATCAAATTCATGTTGGCCAAGCAGAAAAAAAATGAGAGGCAGCATAAAAAAAAACACCGAAAAAGGGTAATGAAGTTGCCAGGAAGGAAGAGAGTATTTCTTTAGCATGAAGATGAGAAAGTTCTGTGAGATCTGTGACCCTTTCCTGGGCAGGATCACAGGCAGCTGGGATGTGGCCATCACTGGGATTGGGAGTAATTGGGGATCTGTCAATTATTCCATAAAGAGAGAAAAAGATTCACCCTGGAAATCAGAAGCTGCCACTTGCATGATAGATTGCAAATCTGCTCCTCTCCCCTGCAGAGCTCAGAGTTTAACACCAGACAGACCTCAGTCTACACAAATGAGWGAAAATATAAAAGTCACCCACCTGCCCTTGAAGAACTTGCTGCTTTTTATTGTGCAGCTCAAGGTATGAATTTCTCCTCTCTGACTGTAACCCTAAAGTCTGTTTATTTTTTTTCACAAAGTTTTTTTTTGCTCTTTGGGGTGGATTTTGTTGAATTTGAGGAGGAGGAGCACGGCCAGGACTATCTTTGGAGTGAAAGGCATCTGCAGGTTCCCTCCTTTTGGCTTGTGGCCCAAGAGCTTCATTGCTGGCCCCAATATTTGCTCCGTGAAAGCTGAATAATTCTGGATCAAACTCTGAGAATGAATCTTGGATCTTTGCCTCCTGTTGATTCTTTTCTCCTCCATTGGAATGGAGGTAAAACGAATTCACTGAAAAGTCCCCACTGCTTCCTCCAGAAAGTTGGGATGGTTTTGCTGCCTCAAAAAGTTCTGCTCCCTTTTCTGTGCTTTTCCAATCAGGATYGTACCTTAGGTTGGAATATTTGTCCACAGGCTGTTTTATCCTAATTAAAAAAAACAAACACTGAATTATTTCTGCATGAATTGTACAAATTCTGTATTATTTCAGTGTGCAAGCAAATGTCCTGCTATGGCCAAATGAATTATTTCAGTGCATTCAGTATAAGATCAGAATGGTTTTGTCAAATATTTTTATTTTATATTTCTATTTTAGTAGAAAACTTAGGCAGGGCTTCCTCTTCCTTTTTAATTCTCATCATCAGTAAGGGATAAATTGGTCTAACACTCAGATCACAGTGGGATACAATCATTATCTTAAATCTGGCATAGAAATTTTAAGACTTAGTAGAATCAGCTGAAAGGTGAAATGATGAATTGCATTGTTCTGCTATTTCCTCAAAAATTACACAGTCCACAAAAGGCAGTTGGTGTTATTCCTTCTTCAAAGACTCTGCTGAGTGAAATAAAAGTGAAATTCCTGGTAAAATCAGTCTCTCAAGTGTCCTTTTGAGACTGTCTAAGCAAGAACAGCCTCCAGCTCTGTATTCTTATTTTCTCTTCTCATTCCTATGAAACATCATGATGCTTTGATAAAACCCCATTCTATAAGATTTGAAATCACTTTTTTTTCTTTTTTAAACACAAGCTGTGATGGAGATAAGAGTAGGAAAACATAAATGGGAAATGTTTGTGRGTTTGACAATTGTTTTAACAAGTTATTGCTCTGAATTACATTTGTCATAGAGTAAAAACAGAGGCTCTGCCTTAAAAAAGCCACAACTGATCCAATTTCTGATTTAAGATCTGACCCAATGGGRGCAAAACCAACTGCAGGAGTCAAACACACCCAAATATGCTTCCAGGAAATGTACAGGCAGTAGCAGCAGTAAAGAATGGGGGAGAAAAAAGCTTTTAACACTGGTTTTTCTTCCCTGGACCTGCAGTTCAGCCCTGGTTTCTTGGTGAATCTGCCAGAGGGACATTTACAGGCACTGAAAATTGCTCCTATGAAAGAAATCTGCTGGATTCTCCAACCTGTGGCCTAGTTAACATTATTAACATTTCCATCAATCATTTATTCATCCTTTCTCCATGAGTTCCATGCCTCTGCCTAGATTTCAAGTGGCTCCTAATACCAAAATAATCTGTTTGTCTTTGCTTTTCAAGGTGAGCATCGGGTGCCACGGTATCCTGGAGATGATTTCTCTCATTATTCCCAGCTGGCAGGCGCTGCAGGTAAACAGGACAGTGTGGAGTGAGTGAGTACAGAAATATGTGAGCTAATTGCCATGATTGAAATGGCAGAGTATAATGCTAAAGAGTTCCTTTGTGCCCAAATGCGTGCACAGAACCCGATTGTGGGACTGGGCCCGGGTCACTGCACGGGGACAAAATGAGTGTGAAGAGCTCCTTCATCCCTAATCATCCCCAGAGAAAAAGGGCACCTTTTATTCCTGCCCCCGGCTCGATGGGGAGGTTTAGATGGACTCGGTGCTCCTCAACAAAAGTGTGGTGAGCAGACAGCAGATGCAGCATTTCCTCTTCAAATTCCGAGGTTGGTAATGGATGTAGAGAGGGGRTTTCATATGTATGTGCTGTGATATTTGCTCTGCTTAATGGACTGCATTGGAGTACTTACTGGGCTAAGTTCAAACAAAATAAAATCAAATTTCCATTTAATGAAGAGCCTCACATTCAGCGCAGTATTCAGTCCAAAAAAATTACTAAAAATTAGAGCATGTTTCTAGTACAATTAACATCATTTGCACTCACAATAAAATATTCAATAACTGGCCATTTTGCTTGTTGAGGAGGTGAATAAAAGCATGCTATTAATCATTTAGCCTTCATTTGTTTGTCATTTTATTTTAAGTAGACTATTAAATTGAAACTGCACATTGTTATTACTTCGGGTTTAATGTAATCCCTTCAAACTTGAGAATTATTCCCAATTTATCCAGGGTTAAACCTTCCATGCATATGACAGGATATTCAATTTTATTTTGTTGTATTTTGAGTTAATTCTTTCTGAAGGATGTTTAAATGTGGCACTGAGGAACATTAAGGTTTTTAAGTGTTGGAATTATTCTATATTATACTGAAGTTTTTGTCTTACCTTTCACTGCTGTTATTTTTTTGTTTTCCTTTCATTTTTGTGTCATCCTCAGCTTCTTTTTCTTCAGAACTCATCTCCTCCAAGCTGTCCTCTTCCAAGCTGTCATTTTCCAGGCTGTCATCAGGAGCCAGCCCCACCAGCTCCTCATTTTCCAGGATCCTCTGCTGCAGTCCCAGCTGGCTCTGCCTCTCCTTACCCAGGCTCTCAGAGTCGGATTCCTGGGAATCATCGGGGCCGGAGGAAGAGCTCCCTTCCCTTTCCCAGCTCGCAGGGTAGAAAATGGGTGGCACCAGGATTTTTGGAGGGACGTGGATTCTGTTCATGTTGAAAGTGTATGGGGAAGAGACTGGGATGTGTTTCACACTCGAAGAATCCATCCTGGGTTTTGTACTGATGGTTCAAACCAGCCCTGTACTTGGAGAACACAKAAACATAAATCATTGTTCACCTTATAATAATATTTAAAAGCTTCATTTTGGATATTACCATTAGCTTACAATCAGAATTTGACTTTCTGTTGTTCAGACAACTCTTCATTTTCATCTGTCACACTGATTTTCCCATAAACAGTAATAGCAAGGTCTCCATACAGCAAATTGAGGACTTACTGCTATGAAATCTCTGCTATTGGTGATAATAAATAATGCAGAAACAGCTTAGAACAAAAAAAAAATGAAGCTGAGACAAAGCATCTGTTATCTGTTAACTTTTGAGAGTTAAAATGAATTTTGTATGTTGCCTTTGTGCACTTTTATGCCACCTTGTCATGTAAAATCAGCAGGAATATGTGACAGGGAACACAGGGAGAGCTGGAAATCTTCCTAAATGAGGAGGAGTTTTTTACATTTGGTTGAAGCTTTCAGAAGTGATGTGCACTGCCAGACATTCACAAAGCAAAGTGGGAGGGAGGGAAAGAGAATTCAGTGCTGAAATGTGTGTTAGTCACAGCACATCSCTGGGACCAGCCTGCTTTGAGGTGCACAGGCAGTGTCACTGGGGGGATAAATAATTTTGGATTTTTCAGCACTGCTGGTSCTGGTTTTTCAGCACTGAGCTCACCCTGTGGGAGGCCCTGACACCCGGAGGGTCCCTATGTCCCCTGTGTCCCCAATGTCCCCCGTACCCCCTGTGTCCTCTGTGTCCCCCATGTCCCCCGTGTCCCCTGCTCCCATCACTGACCCCTGCAGCCCTGGGGACAGAGCTGGGGATGGAGGAGTAGGACCTCAGCCCCTGGAGCAGAGCCAGGCGCGTGTGTCCCCAAAGGCCTCCCCTGTCCCCAGTTCCCTGTCCCTGCTTCCTCCCACCCCCAGTCCCCCCACCCTCTGTCCCACACCCAGTCCCCTGTCCCCAGTGT
>JANSVG010000029.1:1977631-1992832 GCA_025434525.1 Malurus alboscapulatus | reverse complement strand
ACTCTTTACCTCAAATCCCAGCCCTTTCCCCCAAATCCCAATGCTTTTCCCCAAATCCCAACCCTTTCCCCCAAATCCCAGCCCTTCCCCCATTGGATGAAACGCATCTCAATAGTCCAAAGTCTGTTCCTAATTTTGACTCACAAGGGACACAGAGCCACCCCGTGACACAAAAATCCCACAACAAAATTGAAGACCCCTTTTTTCGAGGCCTTTTAGATAAAATTCAACCGCCACAAACCCTTTAGGCTCTGTCTGCGCACAAAGTTGGATTTTCATAATCGAAATAAATGAATAAAAACCCAAATATGAACTTCCTAGACCCCTCAGATTCGCTTGGAAAAATTCTTCTTTTATCTCCACCTGAAAAAGAACAAAACCCAAAAACGCTCCCAGCTTTTCTCGCGCCGACTTTTGACGCCGATGATGTGAAATTCAGAATTTTCAGGATTTTTTTTTTGAGAGAAATTCAGAATTTTCAGGATTTTTTTTGAGAGAAATTCACAATTTTCAGGATTTTTTTTGAGAGAAATTCAGACTTTTCCTCTGAAGGAAACACAACATCAACCAATCCTTGATGACATCCAGCATTTTCTGAGCAACCCCACCTCTGTCTGAGCGAGGAGAGGAATAACCCCAAAAGAGGAGCTGCAGTGCTGGGCTCATTTCCAGCAGGTAGGGACGGAAGAATTTTCCCAAAAATAAGGGAAAAGAATTTTTGTGGGAAGATTTGGGGGCTGCGTGGAGCGAGCACGTGGTGCTGAACGAGGCTGAGGATGCTTTGGAAAATCAGCAATGAGGAAAAAACACCCAGCACCCTGCCTGGCCTGGTCCCTTCTTTGGACCGTGGTGGCAGTGAAAGCGTCACCTCGAGGTGGGGGAACCAACCTGAGCTCTGAGTTTTTCAACATCTTCAAGCCATATTTTAATTTTTTTTTCCCCTTCAACCAGCAGTGAAAGCGTCACCAGATCTCCTTCGAGGTGGGGAAACCAACCCGAGCTCTTTCTGAATTTTTCAACACCTTCAAGTCGATTTTAATAATTTTTCCCTCTCCAACCAGCAGCGAAAATGTTGCCAGATCTCCCTTAAAGTGGGGAAACCAACCTGAGCTTTTTCTGAGCTGTTCAGCACCTTCAAGTCGAATTTCATTTTTTCCCCCCTCCAACCAGCAGTGAGTGTTACCAGAGCTTCCTTGAGGTGGGGAAACCAACCCGAGCTCTTTCTGAGTTTTTCAACACCTTCAAGTTGATTTTAATATTTTTTTTCCCCTAACCAGCAGTGAAAGCATCACCAGAGTTTGTTTCAAGTGGTGAAACCAACCTGAGCTCTTTCTGAGTTTTTCAACACCTCGAAGTCGATTTTAGATTTCTTTCCCCCCTCCAACCAGCAGTGAAAGCGTCACCAGATCTCCCTTGAGGTGGGGAAACCAACCTGAGCTCTTTCTGAGTTTTTCAACACCTTCAAGCCATATTTTAACTTCTTTTTCTCCCCTCCAACCAGCACTGAGTGTCACCAGAGCTTTCTCGAGGTGGGGAAACCAACCCGAGCTCTTTCTGAACTGTTCAACACCTCCAAGTCAATTTTAATTTTTTTCCCCCCAACCAGCAGTGAAAGCGCCACCAGAGCTCCCTCAAGGTGGAGAAACCAACCCAAGCTTTTTTTGAGCTGTTCAACACCATCAAGACATATTTTAATTTTTTTCTCTTCCAACCAGCAGTGAAAGCATCATCAGAGTTCCTTTGAAGTGGGGAAACCAACCCGAGCTCTTTCTGAGTTTTTCAACACCTTCAAGCCATATTTTAATTTTTTTCCCCCTCCAACCAGCCCTGTTYTGTTGAAAATGAGATTTGGCCGTGGCTGGGTGAGATATGCTTGGGTGAGGAGTGAATTTCCCGCTGTCAACGCAACACGAGGAAGAAGAAGAAACATTCTCCAGCGCTTGGAAAGGCCATGGGGTGTCCTTGTGGGGTTTTTTTCCTACTCCTGTAGGAGGGTTTCTCTCCAGTTAAAGCCCCCGGTGGGTCCGTGTGTCAGGGGGAGGATGGGAGGGTCTGTGAGCTGCCAAACGCCCGTGTCGCCCAGCTCCTCGCAGGAACAAAAACCCAGGTACGGGATCTGCGGGGAAAGAGACGGGAATTGGGGTGGATTTATGGGAAAAGAGATGGGATTGAGGTGGATTTATGGGAAAAGAGATGGGATTGAGGTGGATTTAGGGGAAAAGAGATGGGAATGAATCTATGGGGAAAGAGACGGGAATTGAGGTGGATTTATGGGAAAAGAGACAGGAATGAATCTATGGGAAAAGAGATGGGAATTGGGGTGGATTTATGGGAAAAGAGACGGGAATTGGGGTGGATTTATGGGAAAAGAGATGGGAATGAATCTATGGGAAAAAAAGATGGGAATTGAGGTGAATCGAGGGGGAAAGAGATGGGAATTGGGGTGGATTTATGGAAAAAGAGATGGGAATGAATCTATGGGGAAAGAGATGGGAATTGGGGTGGATTTATGGGGAAAGAGATGGCATTGACGTGGATTTATGGGAAAAGAGATGGGAATGAGGTGAATCGATGGGGAAAGAGATGGAATTGAGGTGGATTTATGGGAAAAGAGATGGGAATGAAAAAAAGATGGGAATTGAGGTGAATCTGTGGGGAAAGACATGGGATTGAGGTAAATCTATGGGAAAAGAGATGGAATTGAGGGGGATTTATGGGAAAAGAAATGGAATTGAGGAGAATCTGGGAAAAGAAATGGAATTGAGGTGGATCTAAGGGAAAAGAGATGGGAATTACAGTGATAGCAGAGAGCAGACTCTACAAACCCCTCTGAGGTGGGCACCTGACCCCACAAAGCACAGAACAGACCCTACAAACCCATCCCAGGCTGGCACTGACCCCACACTCTCCATCCCAGCTCTGGCAGAATCCTCTCAACCCCTTCTCCTYCCCTCTCCTGACCCCATAACAAGTCACACCCCAAACAAATCCCCCTCCAGCAGATTTTAAACCTTTTATCTCTCCGCCAAGGATTCAAAAAGCGATTTTCTGTTTTTCCCGTGGCTGCGTTACCTTTCGGACCATCTGTACAAAATCCTTGGAGTTTTGGGGTGACAGCCCTTGGAGCTGGCAGGTGCAGGCCTCCAGGGAGGAGGCGTGAGCCACGATCAGGATGTTATTTCCTGAAATAAAGGAATATTATTATTCAGGAATGTTATTTCCTGAATAAAGGAATCTGGCTCAAGCCAGATTTAAGGGTTGGTGCCCAAGCACAAACAGGAATTTCAAATGTTTTATCCTCTAACAGCGCATCAAGCTGTGAATGAAGGGGTAAAGTGTGATTTGTTAACAGGTTTAGAGCATTTTTCTAATTTCAATTTAGAATTTTTTCAGTTCTCTAATTTCTAATTTCTAATTTCAGGGAAATAGTGAAGTCACTCCTGCTTAGTTTAAGAAGTTTTTCTGGAGAAAACAAAAATTCCAGCGAGATTTCAGCTTTGTTGGGAACCAGATGCTTTTTGGTCTACTCGAAAATTAATTTCTCTTACAAGAAATCTTTTAATTTCAGTGCTGGCTTTCCACAGTGGCAGCTTTACATTTCCAAATTCCTTTACAACCAATGCCCCACTGTGCTACTGAAGTTTGTGTGCAAACCATTAAAATCAGAGCTTAGAATGCAGGGAATCAGTGAAAGAGAATTAAGGAATTCTGAAACACCAGAATTTAGGAATTCTGAGAATGCTGTGAATGGAAAATAATAGCAAATAAAATTAACAGAAATTTAAAAAAAAAAAAAAAATAACAGGAATAAAATTTCAGTATTGTGTTTGGAGAAATGTTCTAAGGTGTTTGTGGGGGATTTAATTTGGAGGAGCTCAGGGCAGGGAAGATGTCCCATTTGATGCTGGGAACAAACAGCAAATAATTCATTTATTCCCTTGGGAAACAGCATCCACTGGGTAGGGATCTCTAAAATAATTCTATTTAACTTTCTGGCCCTCTCTTACAATCTCAGTGTACCTAAACTGAGAATTCTGATGCACACAGGAATTTCAAATGCATTTGGGAGAGAGGATGAGCGATCCAAGTGTGGGAATCCATCCCCTAAAGATTGAAAATTTGGTCAGGAATATTGGAATCCCCATCCCAGCCTGCCTGGTTTGTTTTTCCACCCCCTCTGCAGGACTCACCTTTGCCTTTACATTCACTGATGATTTCCTTTGTTACTTGGTAGCTTCTGCTTATGTAGTTATCGTAAGACTCAGAAACCACCAGCTTGCTGACGGGAATATGAGGTCTGTGAGGAGAAAAATATCTCCAGTAAATGGTAAAAGCAAAAAAAAAAATTCTAAGGGCAAGGTTTGTGAGCAGCAAAATGCATCTTGTAAACGGTAAAAGCAAAAAAAAAAAAAATTCTAAGGGCAAGGTTTGTGAGGAGAAAAATGCATTTTGTAAACGGTAAAAATAAAAAAAAAATTCTAAGTGTGAGGTTCGTGAGCAGAAAAATGCATCTTGTAAACGGTAAAAGTAAAAAAAAAATACAAATTCTAAGTGTGAGGTTTGTGAGCAGAAAAATGCATCTTGTAAGTGGTAAAAGCAAAAAAACCCATAATTCCAAGTGCAAGGTTTGCGAGCAAAAAAACATGTCTTGTAAATGGTAAAAACAAAAAAAAGTTCTAAGTGTGAGATTTGTGAGAAGAAAAATGCATCCTGTAAATGGTAAAAACAAACAAAAATTTTAAGTGTGAGGTTTGTGAGCAGAAAAATGCATCCAGTAAATGGTAAAAGCAAAATGCAGGAAAAAAGCAGATGATTCCATTGGAATGTGGTTTAAATAGGGAGCAGACGTGGTCCCAAAGCTTTAGAGRGAATGGTGGATGTTCCTGCAGCTCTCTGCAACACTGCAGGGATGGGGAGCTGTTCTGAAGTGGTGTTTGTTTCTAGCAAAGAAGTTTTGATCCTTGTGAAAAAATCCAGGTAAATGCTATTGCAAAGGGATCCTGGCTCCCAGTGCTGGGAAAAAAAAAAAAAACAACCCCACGCTCAGGAATATGGACGGAATTGTCACTGATACAAGAATTTGGGTTATAAAAACCCGTTTTCAGGCCATGCCCAGCACAGCATCCTGCTCCAGGCTCATTTTGGGAGCCTCAGCAGCTCTTCCATTTGATGCCAACCTTAAAAACTCAGCAGAATTTAGTGCTGCACTTCCAATAAACTGCACACAGCCCCATTGTGTGCTACCTGTAGGTTGTATCCACGCTCAGGGTGGCTGCAGCCAGGTCCACCGGGGGGATCCAGGCGGGCAGGCTGCTCCCCGACACCCACTTGGTCCACTCAAACAGCCCGGGCTCCACCCGGATCTTCAGGCTGTTCTCCTGCTGCATACCTGCAAAACATGAGAAAATAATTTATTTTCCTATGGAAAATGAAATGTTTAATGTATGTATTTAATATATGCATTTAACACACATGTATGTGTTTAATGTATGTATTTATGTATGTAATATATGTATTTAATATGCGTATTTAATGTGTGCATTTAATATACTTATTTAATGTATGTGTTTGATATATGTATTAAATGTATGTGTTTAATGTGTAGATCTAATGTATGTATSTCATATATGTATTTAATATATGTGTTTAATGTATATATCTAATGTATGCATTTCACATTTGTATTTAATGTATTTAATCTATTTMTTTAATCTATGTATTAAATCTATGTATTAAATACATGTATTAAATATATGTGTTTAATGCATGGATTTCATGTATGCATTTGATGTATGTATTAAATGCATGTATTACATATACGTATTTAATAGATGTATTTATTGTATATATTTAATATATGCATTAAATGTTTGTATTTAATCTATGTATTAAATGTATGTATTCAATATATGTATTAAATGTATATATTAAATATATGTATCTAATAGATGTATTTAATGTATATATTTATGTATTGAATGTTTGTATTTAATCTATGTATTAAATATGTGTATTTAATATATGTGTCTAATGTATGTATTTAATGTAAGTATTCAAGGGTATTCAATATAATATAATTCAAATACTGAACAAGGGTATTCAATATGTATTCAATGTATGTATTTAATATATGTAATTAAGTAATGCATGCATGTATTTAATGCATGTATCTCACACATGTACTATAATACATATTTAATATATGTAATTAATATAAGTAATGTATGTATTTAATATCTGCATTTAATGTCTGTATTTAATAATGCATTTAATTTAAGCATTTAATAGATGTATTTAATATATTAATTTAATGTATGCCAGGGAATCGCAACCTCTGGCAGGCAGCTGGTGCAATTAGGAAAGGATTCCTTATGGATTGTACAAATCTAAAATACATTCCCGTGGAAATAACCCAATTGTCAGTGTTTTATGACAAAAATGATGAAAATTGAGCCGGTCCGGGTGGGTTCTCACCTTTCAGGATGTTGTGGGCTGTCTGCACACAGCGCAGGGATGGCGAGCTGTAGATGTAGTCTACAATGGTGTTTGTTTCTAGCAAGGCTTCACCTGCAAGGAAGTTTTGATTCTCGTGAAAAAATCCAAGAAAATGGCATTGCAAAGGGATYCTGTCAGMTCCTGCCTCTCATGGGTCCAGCCARAAACCAACCAGAAAAATTGTACCGGTCCTGGATTGAATTTGATTTCATTTAGGAGCTGTAAATCAAATGATTCAACACAACTCAACCCCGGCTTAATTCAACTGGCTGGATTCTGTGCTAGCAAAAATTAACATTTCATTACACAGAAAAGGTGGGAGATTTCCAAAAATGAGATAAAAATCATCAGGGCTGTGAATATTCCTGCAGTGCCTATGGGAACCAAGGGGAATGGGGATCTGCTCGGGCTTGTGGTGGGCAGGAGGCACATTTTGGACAAAGGAGGGGACATTAACCTGGCTGTCACCGTGTCAGGCTGGCCCAGAAATCTGTCCAGAGTGGAGTAATTTAGGAGAGGGGCAGTTACAGCCCTCTGTCACTCTGAATGCCACCAGCAAAATGTGTCCTTGGACCCCTTTAAAGCCATTGCAAAGTGTCCTTAAACCCCTTGAATGTCACCAGCAAAATGTGTCCTCAGACCCCTTTAATTCCCCACAAAATGTGTCCTTGGATACCTTGAATGTCACCAGGAAAGTGCGTACTCAGACCCCTTTGATTCCCCCAAAAATGTGTCCTCAAGCCCCTTAATTTCCCACAAAGTGTGCCCTCAAACTCTTTAATTCCCCCAAAAATGTGTCCTCAAACCCTTTAATTCCTCAAAGCAATGTCCCCTCAAACCCTTTAATCCCCTCAAAATGTGTCCTCAAACCCCTTTAATTCCCAAAAACGTGTCCTTAAACCCCTTTAATTCTCCCAAAACTGTCTCCTCAAACCCTTTAATTCCTCCAAAAATGTGTCCTCAAACCCTTTAATTCCCCCAAAATATGTCCTTAGACCCCTTTAACTCCCCACAAATGTGCCCTCAATCTTTTTAATTCCCCCCAAACCGTGTCCTTGTCCCTCTGTGTGTCCCTCCAACCCAACTGCCTTCTGGCTGAGATCCCGAGAATCCTCCTCCTCCTCCTCCTCCTGCTCCTCCTCCTCCTCCTCCTCCTCCTGCTCCTCCTGCTCCTCCTGCTGAGCGATTTCCCGGTGCTCACAAGATCCAGGATAATTTTAGCTGCCCCAGTTTGGCTGTGAGCGCCGAGGATGTGAGCAGAGGGAAGGGAAAGGCTCAGATCTGCGGTGTCTGGAAGGGGCTGGGCTCCCCTCAGCCTAGCAAAGGATTTTCTGGCTGTGCACAAATCAAKGCTCAGAAGTCAGGGATGAGGATGGGGAGGGTGGGAGAACTCTGGGAATTATTTGGGCGATGTTTCTGATGATAGAAATCCAGGCAAGTTGATAAAATTGTGTTGTTGAGACAAACTGGAGATGAAAAAAGCGGGTTTTTTTTGCATGAGGTGACACTCACACTGCTGCATTTCTGCCCAGCATGGATAATAAAATCCTCCAAATGCTCCCATCCTGCTGATGGCTCTGATTTCACCCATATTCCACATTTCCTGCTTTGTCTCTTCCTCAGCTGCAGCAGCTGAAGGAGACAAGGTTTCCTTTGAAACAGGGAAATTGTGAAAGGTGAAGGGACTTTGGAAAGGGAAGGTGAAGGGATTTGCAAAGSGAATGTGAAAGGACTTTGCAAACTGAAGGTGAAGGGACTTTGCAAAGCTCCTTGAAATGTTTCACTCCCATTAGTCAGGGTATCCAATCTGTTTTTTTCTACTTCACTTTTCTCTGATGGGGRGTGGGAGGAAGGAGTGAAGCTTCCTTGGCAAGTTCTTCATGGAATCATGGAATGGTTTGGGGTGGAAGGRGCCTTAAACCCATCCAGTTTAAGGGACACCTCCACCATCCCAGTGGCCCCAAACCCTATCCAACCTGGCCTTGGACATTTCCAAGGATTCCCCAACCTTTGCCAGGGCCTCCCCATGCTCAGAGGAAAGAATTCCATCCCAAAATCCCATGGAGATCCACCCTCCTTTGGCCCCAAGTGCTTACCCACGAGCCTGGCCTGGGTGCAGCCCAGCACGGTGATGGGAGCGTCCTTCTCGTAGTCCCTGAAGCCGCCACTCCTCTGAGGTAAATTGTGAGGCATGTTCAGGTTACTGCGCATGTACCTGCCTGCAGGAGAGGATATTCCAGCTGGAATTTCTCCCTCAGACACAAAGGGATCGTTCCAGGCCCAGGCAGGAGCATCAAATCTGATTTTACCCTCTCCCACCACATTTTTGTGTTTTTAGGTTCTGTCTAAACCTGGCTCTTGAGCGGTTTTCCCCATCAAGAATGTCACAAAATTTAGTCAAACACCTTTCAGCAGCTCAGAATCAGCAGAGAATATTGCTAAGGTTTTAAAAGTTTTCTTTAGKACCGATTTCCCCAAGGAAAATCATCTCTATCCCACAACAAATGTTACACTTTTACAGGAGGCCGGAATATCAGGGCTCTTCAGCCACAGTATAGAAAGAAGGGAGTTGTGAAATCATCCTTTGGCTGCAAGCTATTGGTATTTTTGAATAGAAAAAAGACTTTTAGAACAGATTTCTGATCAGCTCTAAGGCCAACAGAGCCTGAAGTTATAATTTGTTAACTGCAATCTGAAACCCAAGCATATTAATGGGTTGAAAACACCCATTTTGGCCCCTAAAACCACTCTTTTCATTTAGGACAGAGACCCAGCTGTGAAAAATACTTTTTTGATGGTATTAAATGTTTTCACTGAACATGGACCACCAACATCAGGAGTTAACCTGCTCTTTGTGATGTAACTGCTGAGCGCAATCACTCCTGCAATATTTCCCAAATATTGGCAAATGGAGAATTTCCTCCCTGGCCTGACTTCCTGCTCCTGCCAGCATAAAAATCATCATTTTAAACCCAGCTTCCATCAGGCAAAGGCTGCTCTCCTTTCTCTAGAAAATCCCAGGAGCTCACCTTTGGCATCAAAGCACTGGGACAGCCAGTACTTCCCAAAAACCACATCCATCCTCTCGCCGTGCCTGCAGACAAACAGGCAGCGCTTCTGGGGGCCCTGGCTGCTCCTCCTCAGGGGCTGAAAGGGAAAGGACAGAAAATGGCACCTCCAGCAGAGGGAAGGGACACCTGGGACATCCCAAGAGGGAGCACCAGGCTGTGCAAACATCACAGGATTTATTATTTTCATTGCTGGTTGCTCCTCCTTAGGGGCTGCAAGAGAAAGGACAGCAGGTGGCATCTCCAGCTGAGGGCAGAGACACCTTGGGGCACCCCCAAGAGGGAGCACCAGGCTGTGCAAAATTCACAGGATTTATAATTTTTATGGCTGGCTGCTGCTCCTCRGGGGCTGCAAGGGAAAGGACAGAAGGTGACACCTCCAGCTGAGGGCAGGGGGACATGGGGTATCCCAAGAGGCAGCACCAGGCTGTGCAAAATTCACAGGATTTATAATTTTTATGGCTGGCTGCTGCTCCTCAGGGGCTGCAAGGGAAAGGACAGCAGGTGGCACCTCCAGCAGAGGGCAGGGGGACATGGGACATCCCAAGAGGGAGCACCAGGCTGTGTGAACATCACAGGATTTGTTATTTTTATGGCTGGCTGCTCTTTTTCAGGGGCTGCAAGGCAAAGGACAGCAGGTGACACCTCCAGCCGAGGGCAGGGGGACATGGGGTACCCCAAGGGGCAGCACCAGGCTGTGTGAACATCACAGGATTTATTATTTTCATTGCTGGCTGCTCCTCCTTAGTGGCTGCAAGGGAAAGGACAGAAGGTGACACCTCCAGCTGAGGGCAGGGGGACATGGGGTATCCCAAGAGGCAGCACCAGGCTGTGCAAAATTCACAGGATTTATAATTTTTATGGCTGGCTGCTGCTCCTCATGGGCTGCAAGGCAAGGGACAGCAGGTGGCAGCTTCAGCCGAGGTAAGTGACACCTGGGGTATCCCAAGAGCATCACCAGGCTCTACAAACACCACAGGATTTGTTATTTTCATGGATTTATGGAGGTTTTTGTGAATTTGGTGGTGCTGGTGAATTGATGCCGCTCTAAAGCTGCTGGAGGGAGCAGAGAATGGGCCTTTCTACCCCGCTGGAGAAACAGTTTGGGGACAGCAATTTTGTGGTTGATTGTGGCATTCGAAAACTTTCTCACTCTTGCTGCAGGGAGTGAAAAGAGCCCATTTTTTTGGGAAAATCCATTCGCTGGAAGCTGATCCCTGAGGAATTCAGGCTGTGGGTCCTTACCTGCACGTTCTGGCAGATGATGGTCAGTGGCCCCGTGTCCCCTGGCCCTTGCTCCTCCTGCTGCCGCCTCTCCAGAGCTCCATCAGTGAAGGCTGGAAGGGATGGGCAAGATGTGGTGTTCAGGATGGAGTAGGACCTGCCAAAAACACAGAAATACGGGCTTGGGTGATGCTCTGTGTGCTCAGTAT
The DNA here is from genome assembly GCA_025434525.1 of Malurus alboscapulatus. Taxonomy (NCBI): domain Eukaryota; kingdom Metazoa; phylum Chordata; class Aves; order Passeriformes; family Maluridae; genus Malurus; species Malurus alboscapulatus. The sequence goes on along the minus strand of JANSVG010000029.1, from coordinate 1,981,836 downwards.
ATTTGTGCAGCCTTCAGGAGCTGCTGTAATTACTGCTGTGTAATTACTGTGAGATTATTTCATTATTATTTGGTTTTTAGTGCTGCCCGGAGAGCTCCTGGCTGGTGATGCACGCACGTGAGGAGACAAATTCCAACCCCAAGAGCCGTTTCCTTGGAAATAATTCACAGAACAACTCCCAAAATTTAGTCTGGGAGGCTCTCTCAGCCCTAGAATATTCTCACAGAGAATTCCAGGACTTTTCTGACAACCACAGGATGCTCACACCATCAACTGGGGAGCAGTCTCTGCCACTGACTGCAGAATTTTGGCCCAAAGTTTGGGAATTAAAGGCTGCAGGGAGTTTTACAGCACCTTATTCCAAAGGTTATTTTGGTTGTATATAATGGTTATGCCATTGAAGCCAACAGAAAGTTTCTAAAAATTCTGTTAAATGCTGCGAAAAATGTTGCTGCTCCCAATGGAAAGTTTCAAAAAAATTTGCGAAATATTGTGAAAAACGTAGCTGCTCCTAATGGAAAGTTTGTAAAATTCTGCTAAATGTTGCGGAAAATGTTGCTGGTCCCAATGGAAAGTTTCTAAAAATTCTACCAAATATTGTGAAAAGCGTTGCTGTTCCCAATGGAAAGTTTCTAAAAGTTTTGCTAAATATTGTGAAAAATGTTGCTGTTCCTGATGGAAAGTTTCTAAAAATTCTGCCAAGTATTATGAAAAATGTTGCTGCTCCCAAGCCCTTTTCAGCAGGGAATGATGCACAGAAGATGTCTCTTCCCAAATTAATGCTCAAATGGACACCTTTCTGATCCCAGTGCCTGCAGCAGCCATCTGCTCCAGCCCCATTAACCCTGGCAGTGAGAAAGAATTGCTGCAACATCTCAGCGAAAAAAATCCCCTCGTCCTTCAACCTCACRCCAAGGAGAGCATCTGCTCCTCCCTTCCTGCTGAGACGGGGCTGTGCCTGCCAACTCCATCCCTTCAGTGACCTTCCCAGCGTCCCAGTGAAATCCCAGCTGCTTTTTTTTTTGGGAAAAAAGTGATCCCCCGTACCCGTGGAACACCCAGGTGCCGCACTCGTCCGCCTTGGTGATGTAGTTCTCGGGCAGCAGCCCCGAGCAGCCCGTGGCCAGCGAGATCCCGTAAATCCAGCCCTCGCTGGTGCTGCTCTGCTCCACGGGGGACATGAAGATGAAATCCCCCGGCACCAGCTCCAGCTCATCGTCGTTCTGTGGGGTATAGGGGTAGATCACCTGCAGAGTCTGGGGAGGAAAAGCACAAAAAGATTGTTAAGGGAGTTTTTAAYACAGCAGGGCACAGCACTCCCAGCCTTGAACCTCAGTTCTCCCAGTGCTTTATCTGGTTAAGATCCTTTATGGAATTCCTGCCACTCTGTGCTTTGGAAAAGAAGTTTTTCCAGGGTTATTTTGCTTTTTTTCCTAGGGTTTTTAATTCTTCCCACCTTGATTCCAGTCGTGCCTTCAGTAACCAGGAGCTAAAGGGAGGGATGATTTTTAAGGGTGAGCAAAGCCACGACCATATATTTAAATCCAAACAATTTAGAGCCAAATGGCACTGAATTGTGGAATTTAGACAGCTCTGATGGCCACTGACCATTCTTGATTTCCCTGCTCGTGTTTGATCTCAAAAGGCATCTCTGGCTGCTGCTGCTATTGAAGGAAGGGCAGAGGAGCTGCTGTGGGGCTGAAAGATTTGACACTCTGCTCTCAGAGCTGGGAATTCATGGGAATGCACAGGGAAAAACGCAGGCGATGAGAAATTCTGTATTCCCTGACATCAACAGGATGAGGTTAAAAGGTGTGGAAAAACTCAGCGAGTATGATTCTGTGATTCGTGGAGCATGAGGAATCCACACGGAGGGAATGTCTGCAGCAGCTTTCCTTGGAAGTAGCTGGAGAAATCCTCCACCRAGGAGCAGAACAGAAGGAAGGGAAGCAAGGAAMWGCCACCATCTGCTGAGCAGCTCGGSTCTCCTGCTGCTGCCAGCCCTCGCTGATCCTCCTGCACCATCTGTGGCACCTCCAGAGGGGCTGGGACAGTCCCTGTCACCTGATGGGGGTCACCAGACCCTCCAGAGGGATGCAAAGCTGGGGCTGGTTTGTACCCGCAGCTCCCAGGGGTGGGGTGGGTTCTGTGGAATTTGGGATGGACTCGGCTCTCTGGATGGGAAAGGAGCCTGATGTGGAAGAGAGCTCTCCAGGAGCTTTGGAGGTTGTGGTGGATCCTGGGCTGCTCTAAAAGAGCTTTTTCCCATCTCAGTCACAGGTTTGGTGTGTCTGGTTCTGGACAATGAACCTTGGTGGGGTTAATCACCTCAACCCCAACCCCAACCCCAACCCCACCCAGGCACCTGCTGGAGGTTCCCAGCTCCAGACATCAACTCATCTCATCCTGAGATGAACATCTGAGGTGTCTCAGACATCTCCTGATCTGGAGGTGCCTTTTTCTCCACCCCAAGCCTCAGGCTAGAGGTCAGACTTTGGGATATTTCCAGTGAGGTGAGATAAATCTCACCGGTGGCTTCTCTACGCTCAAGCTGCAAAATGGAATTAACTTTTTTTCTATATTTTATATTGAAAAACATCATAATTAAGGAAACTGATGAGACTGATATTTTGATTATAGAATCCATGTGAGTCATTGAAATGTAAATTATCTGAGTGTTTCTTATGAGATTAAATTGATGCTGTGGTGGATAACGAGGTCAAGACTGTGCAGTAGAATTGGGCTGGTGGGATTGAAATACTGCGGATGCCGAGCTCACAGGAGAGTCACCATTTTAATTAATTAATTAATTAATCAGCAGGACAATTCCCAGAGGAAGGAAGGAGCGAGGTGGGTGAAAGAGCAAATCTGGGCAGCAAAAACCTCAAAACAAGGCAATAAGGTGTGTTTTGTTTGGGGTTTTGGGGGTTTTTTTTAGGATGAAGCCAGCTCCAGGACTTTACCTCGTGGTTGACGAAGCGAATGTCCCGCGAGAAGATCGCGGCCACCCAGTCACAGCCCAGCTTGACGTCGATGCTCTGCGCCAGCTTCTCCAGCGTGGGCAGGTGGCTGCTCTGGAAGTGATAGGCCAGGGTGACGTGGAGCTGCTTCTTGTGGGGCTCCACGTGCACATCTGCGGGGGAACAGGAGGGTCAGGAACCCTTTGTGACAGATTGGAGGATTTTGGGAGGGGATTTTGGGAGCGGGGAGGATGCCTGTCGCCTCTAACGGGAGTTGGACTTGCAAAAAGTCGAGTGGAACAAACTACAGGAGTGTGAGTGTGAGTGTGAGTGTGAGTGTGAGTGTGAGTGTGAGTGAGCTCTCTTACACTGCACCCCGGATCAAATTATTGGGGTTTGGGCTCTGATTCAGCCCTGAGTCACAGCAGGGTGACACAACAGCCATCCGTGCCAAACTGCCGAACAACGGATGCCGCGACCGCAGTTATTGAAATTCTGACCACGCTGGGTCTCCTGACAAAAAAAAAAAAAGAATATTTTTCCAGGTAGTGGGGAGGATTTTGTGAGCAGCTGAGGATCTTTCTAAAATAAACATGATAAAAAGCATAATTTTTACTCTTCCTCCATTGTTCTCTCTGCTGCACTAATGGACTCCTTCGTGAGTTAGAGCTTTGGAGTCCTGGCAGTGCCCAGGTTGGGCTCCTTCATGAATTGAAGAGTTTTGGGGTTCTGACTGTGAAAGGCTGGGTTCCTTTATGGAATCAGAGCTTTGGGGTGCTGGCAGTGCCCACGCCAGGAGTTCCTGGCAGCTCCCAGAGCCGTCCCTCACCTGCTTTGGACGCTGCCTCGGCAGCGAAATCCGCAGCAAACTTCTTGAGCACCTCAGCACTGTCCTCCTTGACGAAGAGGCCGATGAAGTTGGAGGAGGTGTAGAGCTCCAGGGGCAGTGGTGTGGGGAATTTGCATTTCCAGCGCATCACCGTGGCCTGCAGGGCTTCCGTGAGAGCGTCCACCTTGCTGTCCTCACACTGCCAAAGGAAGCAGGACAGGCTCAGCAAAGSAAAGTGGGTGGTTGTGAAAGGTCTGCCTTTCCTCTCATGCAGAAAAAGTGCAGGGGCACGAGGAAAAAAAAAATAATAAAAAAAAAATCTATGTTTAGAATCCTCTGCCACTCCCTTATCCTGAAAGCAGGATCAGCTGTCCCCAAATAACCTTCCCAACCTCCCCACGCCCATTCTCACACTC
>JANSVG010000029.1:1959818-1976674 GCA_025434525.1 Malurus alboscapulatus | reverse complement strand
CCTGGCCCAGGGAGGTGTCCTTGAGTTTGGGGCTGCAGAGGAATTGTTTTGTGTGAAAATGGGAGAGCAGGAGCTCAGCACTGTCTGTGGAGTCTGGAGTTAAACACTGGAGAATCCCAGGGTTACAGAGACATGGAAATAGAGAATCTAAAATCCTAAAATCACCCTGTGCTGGCTCCCATTCACTCTCTCCTTTTGGGAAAAGTCAGCTCTGGGGTCAGGCAGATCTGCCCTCCCTGACCTGCAGCCCATCCCTGCTGCTCAGAATTACAGAAAATTTGGTTTGAGTTTCAGGCTGATGCTCTGAAGATCTAACCCAGGTCACTGCTTCTGCTTTTTCACCCTTTCAGAGTGCAAAACRCAGTGAGGACAGCACTGAAAATCGCTCCCCATCCCTGAGAGGGCAGCTCTCAGCTTTCCTGCTCAGCTGCAGAGAGTGGGAGATTCCTTCTCCCTCCTGTTCCTGCTTTTCCTGCAGATCCCAAACCCTCTCACACCGGGCTCATTCCTGCATTGCTCATTTACAACACAAAATAAAATTTAGCTCCTTGCTAATCCTGCAGGTGCTTTTCAGATTTCCAATATTTAAAACCCCTGTTGAAATATTCCACATTCCTAATGGCTAAAACATTAAATTGCCCAATTTCTTTCACTTTTTAGCATTTTTTACTTCATACCAACCAGTCGCATGCTGCTTGAACGCTCCTTCCTCCTGTCGATGCCAGAGCTTTTTGCCTGCAGAGAGAGCAGAAGAAAAAAGAAAATTTTAGTTCTGCCGAGTCCTGTGGCTCATGGGATGCCCTTCCCAATTTTCTCAGCCCTGGGGCTTTTTTTTTTTTTTTTTTGGGATGTGCCACCTGTCAAACCCCACAAATTGAAGGGCAAAGTCGTGCAGCCAAGGGCAGAAATATGAAATGTGGACCTGTGGGTTTTCCCACTTCCCTGTTTTTTTCTGGGGAAGGAAACAGCAGCGTTTAATGATGTCTTTGCCGGGTATTTCAGCACGAAACCCCAAAGGTTTGAGTGTGAAAGTGCAGGCACCGAGGACAAGAAAAATTCAACTGCCACGAGAGGGCACAAAGCAGAGATTTTCCAGTTCCCTTCACCCCTGGCTGCACTCAGAGAGCCTTTTGCCTTCTTTTCCAAGAAAAAAAAAAGAAAAAAAAAAAAAAAAAAAAGAACAAAGAAAAAAAAAAGAGAAAAAAGAAAAAGAAGGAAAAAAAAAAAAGAAAAAAACGGCTGTGTTGCAAATGTGTGATTTGTTGTGCTGCCTTTGCTCCTATCACCTCCTCTCCTGTCTGGGCTGTTTCTGCTTTTTAATGTGACTCTGCAAAGCTCTCCCCTGAAATCTGCCAGTTAAAATCACCCTCCCAGCAAAGCTCTAACCCTGGAATGAGTTAAAACTGCCTTCCCAGTAAAGCTCTGCCTTTGGTATGAGTTAAAATCACCCTCCCAGTAAAATTCTAACCCTGCATTGAGTTATAATCAACCTCCCAGTAAAATTCTGGCTTTGGTATGAGTTAAAATTGCCCTTCCAGTAAAGCTCCTGCCCTAGAATGAGTCAAAAGCACCTTCCTAGTAAAGCTGTCTTTGGAATGAGTTAAAATTGCTCTCCAAGTAAAGCTCTAACCCTGAATCGAGTTAAAATCTCCCTCCCAGTAAAGCTCTAACCCTGAATTGAGTTCAAATCACCCTCCCAGTAAAGCTCTAACCCTGAATTGAATTAAAATCTCTCTCCCAGTAAAGCTCTAACCCTGGAATGAGCATTTTCCCCTGGGTTCCTCTGCCCAGATCTCTGCAGGAGCTGAGCTCAGCTCAGACTCTGCCCCCACCTTCTTTCCCTCGATGATTCCTCAGAATAAATCCCACAGAAAAACCCTGCTGGAGTCACCTGCAGCTCCCACAGCGCCTGGAGACCCCAAAAGAGTCAGAAAACATCGGGCTGGACCCCACACATTCGCTCACGTGTGATTTCCAAAGCTGCCTCCACCACCCACAGGGACAAAGAAATCCCTTCTCAATTTAATTTTCAGTGTGAGGAGGAAACACTGCACCGAGCAAACAAAGCCAAAGGATATTTTTATCCCAGCACCTGCAAATGACAGATTATTTTTATTTTTTTTTTCCCCTTTATTTTTTAATTTTTTAATTCCATCAGCTGATGACTGATAAATCTTTGCATCCTTCCCAAAAAATCCACCCTGGCCAAAACATTTTTCAAAGTTGAGGACTCAAAACTGGTCACAGCCACACGAAAGTGGCCTGATTTTCACAACTGCTGAGTGCAGTGGGAGCTGGAAAACACATCCTGCTCCTGAGAAAATCAGGTCACTTAATTAGGTGACAAATGATGGCTCAGGTGCTCAGATTTGCTCATGCTGGGTAGCAAATGTTGGCTGGAGCATTAGAGAAAATTGTGACTCAGGTGAACCAGAAAATAAGAAAATAACTGATTTTTCAGAATTTTCTTGATGATATCACACAGTAATTATTTCTGGTTGTGGAAAATGGGTTCAGGTAGGATGTGAGAAGCTTTGTGCACCATTGCTGCTGCCCTGAGCCACCCAATTCTTGATTTCTACAGTCTTGAGCCACCCAATTCCTCCAAATCTTGATTTCTGCTGTCTTGAGCCACCCAATTCCTCCAATTCTTGATTTCTACAGTCTTGAGCCACCCAATTCCTCCAAATCTTGATTTCTGAAGTTTTGAGCCACCCAATTCCTCCAATTTTTGATTTCTGCTGCTCTTGAGCCACCCAATTCTTGATTTCTGCAGTTTTGAGCCACCCAATTCCTCCAAATTCTTGATTTCTGCTACCTCTTGAGATGATTTGCAGGGAAATCCTTTAACAGCACCCACGAAATTCAGCTGAACCTCTTCCCCCTGAGCAAAAACCCTCAGAGGGGTCAAATCATCACCCGAGCCTTCGGCCCAGCAAATATTTCAGCTGTGTAAATGGAGATCTATTTTTCTCTTTATTTTTAAATAAATACAGTATGATTTTTAAATAAATATGATTTTAAATTAATGTTATTTAAAATAAATATAATTTTAAATAAATATATGTTTAAATAAATATAATATGATTTTTTATAAATATAATTTTTAAATAAATACAATAGGATTTTTAAATAAATACAATAGGATTTTTAAATAAATACAATATTGTTTTTAAATACGATGGCTCTCCTTGTCCCACTCAAAACCCTGCCTGGCAAGGTGTAACAGAAATTCCAGCTCATCATTTATGCCATTTTTTAAAAAAATTTGAGTTTGAAAGGAGGACGCTGTGAAACAGAGCATTTTCCTCAGGAATGTAAAATAAGCACCTTCATTTTGGCTTCTTTGTGCCTGTAAAACATTATTTATATAAACACCTATTTAAATAGCTCTGTGTGTCTATTTAAAGCTTGGCTTTTTCCGTCTCTGTTGGTTTATGGGAAAAGAATAGAAAGCAAAATGCTGCCTGGCTCCAGGGAATGGGGAAAAAAAAAACTGGGATTTTCTGGCTGCAGCTGCTGTTTGGAGCACATCTGTCAGTCCAGGTACAGGTCAGGAGCCCAAAATTTAAATCTCTTTATTCTTTACACATCAAAGCCATGGGGTGGGAGATCCTGAATTCAAACCTTACTCAAAGCTGCTAAAAATTCTCCACAAACAGCAAAATTCTCAGGGTTTTTTGCGGTTTTTTTTTGCAAATTTCCCATGGAGTGACCTTTAAGATTCCTGAATTTTTGCAGGTTTTGTCATTTATTTTCAGTCCAACAATGGAAATGTTGGGTTTAGGCTTTCAATAAACAATTGCACACTGGCGAATGGTTTTGCAAGGAAAATTCCTGTGCATTTATTTAATGATTTGGTGATTTGATGTAGGGAAAAACCCAAATTCCTGAGTGCCTGAATCCCTTAATTGTTCTGCACCCAAAATTGGCCACAGTGGGGTGTTCTTCCCAAATGTTCTCAGCTCTGCTGCTCTGAACTCTCACCACACACAATTCGCTTGGTCACCCCCCCAAAAAAAAAAAAAAATCCTATTTCTGTTCTTATTGGGGTGACCTTCCTGCTGTAAATAGGGCCAGGACAGGAAGATCTCACCGGGGATGCAGTTCCTGTTTAGGGCAGGGGGTTGGGGATGTTCCTTTTCTGTGTTTGTGAAGGGAAAAAACAACAAAACCCCGGGGGTTCCTGCGAGGAGAGCGGCTCTGATATGAGAACACAGCAGAATAATTAATTTACAATTAATTTATAATTAATTTATATTAATCAATTAATTAAATATTACGGGCTTTTTTTAATAWTTTTTCTGGGTTTTACCTTAACTTTTGCTGTTTCCTGTCTGATGACAGAGATAAATCCTTGTTTATGTTGAACTCAATGATTTTAATTGCAGCCACACCCCCCCTGGAGCAGGATTTTGACACCCCAAAATCCCCCTCTGGATTCCTGATCCCACCCAGATTTCTCCTAAAATTCAGAAAATTCCAGAGAAGGCTGGGGAAGCTCCTGGGAGCACGGGGAGTGCAGCATTTCCATCCTGGAGGTCACATAAATATTTGTGGAAGGTGCCTGAGAGCTCAGCAGGGCTCAAAATCCCCTTCCTCCCTCTCCCCAAGGTCTGGGTGCTCATTCCCAACCTTGAAACAGAAAACTGTGATAGCAGCAAAGAGAGAGAAATGGGAAATGTGGTCAGAAATAAGTTTGGGATATGCTGCTGTGTGGTTGTAAACCCCACAATTGAAATTTTTTTTTCATTTTTTTCAGAGTTCAAGCAAACTGCAGCGGCAGGAGGAGGATAAAATGATTTTTCTGTGTACAAAATGAAGGCCTGAGTGTGTCTGTTGCTTTTCAGAGCTCTGGAAGGTTTTTCAGGCGGATTTTTCCCCCCACACCATTCCCTAATCCCTGCTTAGCCAGCTCCTTAAAGCACAAGGAGAGGGAAATAAAAAGAAGGGATAAGGATAAGGGCAGGACTGCAGCAGCCACTGAACATTTTGAAGGAGTTTTGAACATTTTGAACACGGTTTAAAGGGGAAGCAGGATGTTCTCTTCCTTAGAACAACAACAGAGCAGCTTTTTGTGGATGTTTTCAGTCCTGCCATGGAGGAGGAACCAGGCACAGGATTTTGGGCTGAATTGGATTGGTCACACCCCATCAAAATTCCTCTGTCCTTTAATACTCCCCTTTGGCTGCAAAACCCTGATGTTAGTTTTGCTCATAAATCTGATATTGGTTTAGTTTTTAATTTTTATTTTGGATGATTTTTGTTCTTTGCTTCCCCGTTCACTTCCTTCAGCTTTTCTCCCCATGTGCTGATCCAACAAGTTCTAAAAAAGAGCAGGAGGCCTGAACCTGGGAATTGGAGAAAAAAATCTCACAATTCCCTGATAAACCCACAAAAAACCCTGCAGCTGCCTGGCTCAGATCCCAAATTGCGATGCAGAAATCATTGAAAAACAGGGATGGAGTTAAGGAAGGTGGGAAGTTGCTGCTGTGAAAGGTTTTGCAAGATCGTGACTGTTAACAAAACAGCCAAATAAATAAATAAATTTCTAAAAAACACTCAGCAAGGGCTTGTCCCCTTCAACCCCCCGATTTTAGCAGCAGGAGCTCTCACCCCAATGCCATTTTTACATTTTCAGCTAACCAGGAAGGCAGTGTCTTTGCAAGGAGCCAGGCTGCAGTTCCAGGATGCTCCAAAGGACCATCTGGAGCTCAGAGATAGCCAGAGAAGGAAGCAGCACTCACGCTGCTGAAATTCAGTCCCTCTCAATATTCGAGGTGAATACGGCAGGTTTTTTTTCTCCCGAATTGCTCTTCTCCCTCTCCAGGAATGAGATTTTCCCCAGCTCTGCTTTTAGGATCGATTTTCCCCAGCTCTGCTTTTAGGATCGAGGTGTTCTTGCTGCTTTCTGCCCCCAGGGTGGGTTTGAGGGGGTGAAATGGGATTTTTGCCAGGGCAATGACTGCTCGTGGCACCCTGTATGTCACCATTGTGCCACTGCCACCTGTCCAGTGCCCTCCTCTCCATCTGTGCCAGCCCTTCTGTGCCCAGCACAGCTCCAGAACCTGCTGCTCCACATCTCAGAGTCCCACACACCCTAATCTGGGGTGCTAAAACAGCTCAGAGATGCTCTGCCCACCCCAAAGCTCCCCGTGCTCCTTTTCTGCCCCCAATCCTCAAGGCAGCCCCACTTTATATCGAATTTTTTTAGTAGAACTTTAGGAAGGCAAAAAAAAAAAACCAGCCACGAGTAACACTTTAAAGTGCCAGTGTTAACATTTTCCAGCTTCTTGGGGTTTCAAAACAGGAAGTTTGGGGGCGGTGCAGTTGCACAATTTGCCAGAAAGCTGCTGCTCTCTGAGGCTGGTGACACCGGGGCCACCAAGGACGGGGCTTTTTGGGACCAGTTCTCAGCAGGTTTTGATGTTCTGCTCTGAGAGTTGGTTTGTCCTGCAGGGCAGAGCAGAGCTCAGCGCTCAGGGGGAGCTTTCAAAGCCTGAAAACAGAGYCTTGAGCTGCTTGGTTTGGCCTTTGGGAGGGAATTTGTGGTGTAAAATCCTTCCCAGGTGAGAGCTCAGGTGTTTGGGTCATGGACACCCTCAGAGGGATTTGGGGTGTTGGTTTGAGTGGGCTCTGCTGACAGAGAGAGGAATTGGATTGAGGTGCAAACAGGGTTTGGTCCAAACTTGGTCAGGATGGTCCTGTACAGGCAGATCACAGAATCACAGGATGTTTTGGGTTGGGAGGGAGCTAAAAAATCATCTGGGACACCATAAAATCATCTGGGACAACATAAAAATCCACCAGGGACACCATAAAAATCCACCAGGGACATCTTCCACCATCCCAGGGTGCTCCAAGCCCTGTCCAGCCTGGCCTTGGACATTCCCAGGGATCCAGGGGCACCCACAGCTCCTCTGGAAAAACTCTTCCCGAGCCTCCCTACCCTCCTGGAGAATAATTTTCCCCCATAAATCCATTCTATGTTTCAGTCCCTTCCCAGTGAAACAAGGGGTACCTCGTGCTTGCCCCAAATTTATGATTTCACCCACCCACGTCCCCACATCTTTTTTTTCCCTTTTTCCTGAAGCATTTTGGCCTTCCTGACCAGGTCTCCCACGTGAATTTTGACATAACGAATATTGACACAACTTGAGTCAGTGGCAAATGTCCCTCATCATTTGCTGAATAAACCCTTTTTTTCCCCCTTTTCTGCAGGATTTTGGGATTCCTGGCCACGTCTCCCACGTAAATTTTGACATAACAAATATTGACACAACTTGGTCCTCTCCAGATGACGAAAAATGTGAGGAACACTAATTTAGAATATCATGAACCCCACAATTCATCTTTGTTTGGGTGTTCCTTTGCACTGATCAATTTTTACAATTTCTCCTGCAAGGCTCATCCTGACCCCTCATTTCCTCCTCAAACCGCAATTTTCCCTCTTTTAGGGGCAGCGTTTGTCCCTCTTGGGGGCTCCCACAATTTCTGTGTGTAAAAGGACTCAAACTCTGCTGAAAAGGCAGAGGCCAGAGGTRGAAAACGGGAAGCAGAAGCCTGGGSGAGAAGCTGAGCCCGCTCTCACACCCAAAATAGACTCAGGCAAAGCAGCGAGAAGGAAGTCTGAGAAACGAAGGAAGGTGGAAGGAAGGAGAAGGGTGGGGTGCTGAAATAGTTGGGTTAAAGGCAAAAAGAGAGGCTCAAAATAGCCTCCTGCTCTAGACAGCTCTGTTCAGGAAATTTTTGAAGCTTTGCTGTTTTCAGTAATACCAGAGAAGTTCAGGACATTTCACGATATTCTAAATTAGAGTTCCTCGCTTTTTTTGGTCAGCTGGAGAGGACCAAATTGTGTCAATGTTTGTTATGTCAGAATTCACATGGAAAACATGGCCAGGAAGCCCAAAATGCTGCAGGAAAAGGGGAAAAAATGGGTTTATACAGCAAATGATGAGGGACATTTGCCACTGACTCAAGGCTAAAACCCCTCTGTGAGCAGAACTGGGAGTCCCCTGGCTCTACCAGCTCCATTTTGGGGTGAGAAAACACACACAGGGCTCTCAGCCTCTCGCCTCAGAGGTTCTGAAGTGTGTGGTTACACCAGAGAGCTGCAGGTCGTGTCAAAGTTTCCATCAGGGGAAAGAGAAAACAAGCGAGGTAGCAAGCTCTGCTCTGAATTTCAGTCTGAAGGGCTGGATTTGGTCTCCTTCAGGTCACTTTGGAGCCCTCAGGTGACACAGAAGCTTAAAAATGCAAAATTATTTTGCTTTTGTAACAGAAAAAATCATAAACTCATGGCCAGAGTTTAAACTCCAATAGCAGATTAAATATTAAAAAACCCCGCAGCRTCTGGCTCAGTAATGTGGATTTTTTTTCATGAAGTCCAACCAAGAAACTCCAAAAGGTTCCAATCCTCACTAGGGAAGGGTTAAAAAAAATGGGGCTAGATTAAAAATAATTACGCTTGAAGTCTAAAAGGGAACAGGAAATGAAGAATTGTGATAAACTGAGAAACAGAGAGATAAAGAAGGATTTAATGAGAAAACTTCACCACTCACTGGGAAGGTTTCCCTGAGTACTTTCCTGATTCTGTTCTGGCCTGTCAGCTCCAAACGTGGAGCCTTTGTTCCTGTACCTGAACATGTGAGTGAATCACAAAAAAAAGAAACGGCAAAGCTTTAATGAGACCTGGATTTAGTAATCATCCCTCCACCAAAGAGTATTTATGCATCTCTTTAACTCCAGGCGTGTGCTTACAGACTCCAGCCCTGCTCTCGATTGGGGCTGTTCTTCCCCTCCAGCACAATTCCCCAGGATTTTAAACCAAATAAAACCAATTTAAACCATGTTTGCCCTGATGAAAGGAACTTTGTTCAGCTGCCTGAAAACCTGGGGATTTGGTGCTGGGTTGGGTGTGTTTTTCTGCAGTGTTTGCTCACAAAAATCCCCTGGAGCAGCGAAGGTTTGGCAGAACCCTGAGCAGAGCACATCACCACTCCATCCCCTCGCCACAGGACCCTCCCTAACCCAGCTCATAACCTTAATTAAGGTAAATTATCCCAAATCCTTCCAGTATCACTGGTTATTCAGGGCTTAATTCTTGTATTTGTGGGGGAAAATGTCACCTTTGGGTGCCCCCAAAGCTCTGTTTAAGCCTGAAATGGATCTGTAGCTGTGTCACAGATGTACCACAGATTGTGTACCACAATCCCATTAAATCTCCTTTTCCCCCTCCTCTCACCATTGCCATGTTAATTTTTGGCACCTAAGAGGTGGCAGCAATTAATAAGGACAGAGCTCTCAATCCTTTTTTCCCAAGAAAAGCTTGTTTGGTGTTTGTGTGAGGATCAGAGCCACGGCCTGGCCTGCTCTCACCTCCCTTATCCTCGGCCCAAATCCCCATGGATGTTCTGGGATTGTTTGGACACCTAAATAGGGGAGATTTGGGGTTTCCCTCCAGTCCAGACCTTTGCCCATAAGGATTCCCTGCTGAGCTGAGATGCCTGAGCACAAAGTGCTTTTTTCTGTGGGTTTTCCCCTTCCTTTTCTTGCTCACAGCTCACCCTCACACTCCACCAGAGCTGTTTGGGGTCACATCTCCCATGGGTTGTGGGGGAGTCCAGCCCTTGGGGACCTCGTTAGGGGACATCCCCTCACCTTGGGGACCTCGCTGGGCTCTGCAGACAGACASACAGACACACAGACAGACAGACAGTCCCCAGCCAGCCCCACCTCATCTCCAGAGCGGGGCTCTCCCCCGCACTGCCGCTGCTGCCGTGGGGGTGTGCTGCTAAAATTATCCACGGCCAAAAAAAAAACCAAAAAAAACACAACCCTTTACAACCCAGCCCCATCTCTGGGCTTTTCGTGCGTGGCTGATATCTCGAAAGCAGCCTGGGAAGGGGAGTTTTGCTTTCTTTGTATCTGCCAAGGAGGCAGCCTGGCCTGGCATGGAATCTGTGATCCAGGGGCACTTCCAGCCTGGCAGCATTAGGGAGCGGGAGAACACCTTGTGGCATTGGGACTGCAAAATATTAATGATTGTTATATAAAACTATTATATTTTAATTCCACATTCATAATAGTATTAGAATTATTATTCTAAATACCAGCAGAATGTGTGATCACGCTGCCAGGAGACACAACAATAATCACTGATTAAAAAGGAAGAGCTGGGCTCGTTATTTTTAGGCAACTACAACCAGGGTTTTTAAAACTGTTGGCTTGTGGGGGTTTACATTTTTGTGAAGCACAACAGAGTTCTAAGCAACCACGATAAACCACAGCAGGAGCACGCCATGGTCAGAACCACCAGGAACACGTGATGGTCAGAACCAAAATCATATCAGGAGCACGCGATGGTCAGAAACAACCACCATAAACCACGGCAGGAACACACAACGGGCAGAACCACCAGGAACACATGATGGTCAGAAGCAACTACCATAAACCACGGCAGGAACACGCGATGGGCAGAACCAAAGTCATATCAGGAGCACGCGATGGGCAGAACCAACCACCATAAACCACGGCAGGAACACGCGATGGTCAGAACCAAAATCATATCAGGAACATGCGATGGGCAGAACCACCATAAACCATGCCAGGAACATGTGATGATCAGAACTGACCACCATAAAACATACCAGGAACATGCCATGGTCAGAACCAACCACCATAAATCATAAGAAAAACATATGATGGTCATAACCACCATAAATCATGCCAGGAACATGTGATGATCAGAAACGACTGCCGTAAACCACTCCAGGAATATGCCATTGTCAGAACCGACCACCATAAATCACGAGAGAAACATGCAATGGTCAGAACTGACCACTATAAACCACTCCAGGAACACGTGATGGTCAGAACTGACYGCCATAAATCACGGCAGGAACACACAATGGGCAGAACCACCATGATCTGGTGGCATCAGACCACCTGATGCCAGGAATATGAGATGGTCAGAAACAACCACCATAAACCATGCTGGGAGCATAAGATGGTTGGACCCAACCACCATAAATCATGAGAGGAACACGTGATGGTCAGAACCAACCACCATAAATCACGCCAGGAACACGCCATGGTCAGAACTGACCATCATAAACCATCATAAACCATGCTGGGAGCATGAGATGGTTGGACCCAACCACCATAAACCATGCCAGGAACACGTGATGGTCAGAACTGACTGTCATAAACCATGCCAGGAACATGGGATGATCAGAACTGGCCACCATAATCATGCCAGGAACACACGATAGTCAGAACCACCATAATCATGCCGAAACATGCGATAGTCAGAACTGACCACCATAAACCAAGTCAGGAACACTCCATGGTCAGAACCACCATGATCATGCCAGGAATATGTGATGGTCAGAACCACCATAATCACACCAGGAACATGCCATGGTCAGAACTGACCACCTGCCACGAAGGTGAGCATGCACCACACTGAACCTCACGAGACCATGAAGCTTTCACAAGAGCTCAGCACCAGCTGATTTTCACCCAGAATCACAGGATGAACCAGGCTGGAAGAAACCTTCAAGATGATCAAATCCAGCCCATGGCCCAACATTTCCTCATCAACCAAACCCTGACACCGAGTGCCACATCCAGTCTGTTTTAAACACGTCCAGGGATGGTGACTCCAGCACCTCCCTGGGCAGACCATCCCAGTGTGTGATCACCCTCTCAGTGAAGAATTTTTTCCTAATCTAATATATATATATATATAAATATATTATAAAATCCTAAACTTCCCCTGGCACAGCTCAAGGCTGTGGCCCCTCATTCTCTCAGTTGTCACCTGGGAGCAGAGACCCCCCCTGCCCACAGCCCCTTCAGGCAGTTGTAGAGAGTGATAAATTCACCCCTGAGCCTCCTTTTTCCCAGGTTGAACACCCCCCTCTCCCTCAGCCGCTCCTCGCAGGATTTGCTCCCAGAATGAGGTAAAACAAGGCTGGAGCTGCGCTTCTGGAAGCTGAATCTCATCTCATCCTCCTCTTGCAGAAGTTGCCTAAAAATAAGGAGTCCAATTAAATCTACAGCAGCACAAAATATGAGGGAATGCATAATTAATTTCAAAAATCAAAGGCTGTCTCGCAGCGCTGATCAGCGTTTAGCGATGCTGCCACCAGCTCTTACTCTCTTCATTCTTCCTTTTTTAATCAGAGATTATTGTTGTATCTCCTGGCAGCGTCATCGCATATTCTGCTGGTTTTTTAATGACTGCGTTCCCTGCGAGCTGCAAACCCACAGGAGGAAAAGGAGAGAAGGAAAAATTCATTATCCAGCCCCAGCCCTGACATTTCAGTGGAGCCCTGATATCAGTGAAGGACAAAAATCTGCTCGCTGCCATAGTCAAGGCTTTCATTTGCAGCACAGCCCTGATGGGAAACTGAAGGCTGAGACAGAAGAAATTGCGTGTCCAAGGTCATCTCCCGGAGTTATTACTCTCCCCATTGCTGATTTTCTGTAAGAGCATTCCCAAAAACAAAAAGGGGGCTTTGTTTTGGTTTCTCAAGAGAGCAGAAGGCTCCGTCACCTCCCAAACAAGCGTTTCCCACTTGGGACGAGCTGGAGAGGATGTGCTGCTCTCAGTTCTGCTGGCAGGAATCCCCAGGAACCCGGCTGGATTCACAGCAAATCTGGAGCCGCTCCATCTGGGTCCCCCAGAGCAGAATCTGGCTTTTCTTTTGGGTGCCAGCTGTTAGTGGGAGACAGTGGGACAACAGCGAAGGAGGGTTTGTCACCCTTTCCTGGATCCTTTTCTCCGGGTTTGTCACCCTTTCCTGGAGCCTCTTTGGGTTTGTCACCCTTTCCAGGATCCTCTTCTCTGGGTTTGTCACCCTTTCCTGGAGCCTCTTTGGGTTTGTCACCCTTTCCTGGAGCCTCTTCTCTGGGGATGCCCGGATTTCCCCATTTTTCCCTTCTCTAGCGGGATTTGGGGCCGAACCCATCCTTTTGTGGCACCGTTAAAACCCCTCCTGCTGCCGCAAGGGCTGAGTTTTGCCCAGAGGAAATTGGGAGGAGAAATCACTCTGAAAACAGCGCTGATGGCACCGATTGTTCCCTTTGATCCCTGGGGGACATCATTCCTGTACAGACCTGCCCCAGGTCCCTGTTCTCACTGAGACATTTTCAGGGCACCTTTGCTCGGTGTGGGTTTTTTTTTTTTTTAAGAATTCCAGCGACTCAGGGTCTGGAAGTGCCTGGGGACAAAGTGAGATGCCACCAGGATCACCTGCTGCAGTGTCAGGTTTTACAAAATTCCTCCTGCCCTCCCTTTCTCTCTGCCTTTCCTCTTCTTCCTTGCTGTGCCACTTTCTCTGGGTGCTCAGACCATGAATTCCCCTGGCACTGCCAGCTCCTGAGAGATCTGACAAAATCTGGGTGCAAGGCTCTTAAATTAATGCAGGCAGACAGAAAAAAAAAATCAATTGTGAGAGGTGAACAAAAAAAATTCAATTGTGAGAGGTGACCTGTTCCCAGCGTGGTCTCTGCGCTCTCCAGGGGGAGCATCTCTTACCTTAAGAGAGCAGAGCAGCTTTTACATGTGACTCATGATTTCTTTATTCTCAACTTGCAAAAAAAGCTGATAAAAAATGATTAGGCAAAGATCAGCCGTGCCTAAGTGCAGTGGAATTCAGCAGGAAGATCTGTCCCTGCTGTAAGTTGGTGTAGAGCAGCTCAAAGAGGACAAAAAAGGGATCTCTGAGCTCTCAAGGGACTTTCATTTGTACAAACATCAGCCCTRAGCGGTGTTTTAGCATTTTTCTGTCTGTTCAACACAAGAACCCTTCTCTTTTCAGCTTCAAACATCATTCTCAGCATTAATTTAACATTCTGTTTAGCACGTTTCTCAAGGATCACCCTCCCAACAGATCCAGGGTTGCAGGATCCAGCCCTGCTGCTGTCAGATTTTAAAATAAAGATCCCTACAAGAATTTTTTCATGTAGGGAAGGACAATTTTTACTTCTCTGCTGCCTTTGCTGACTGGGCACTGGTTTCCAGCTACTGGAACGACGCATTTGAAGTTATTTTTGAAGTGTGCTGTTACCCTGAAGTCTCATCTCTCCCTTTTTTTGATGCATAATTTAGATTTTAGCCTCTCATAAATTACACGCCTAAGGAATTGCTGATGCTTCTGGGAAAGAAGAAAAAAAAATATAAAAAAAGACAACAAGAATAAGCCTGTACAAAGTATTCTTTGTGGAGGTTGTTCTGGATACAAACACATTTATGCTGCTCTGAGTTTTTCCCCTATTTTTGTCTCTGGGATGTTTACACAAAGACAGAACTTCCATTGTCGGCTGATTCACAGAGATCAGGGAGATCTCAGGAATTCTGCCTGCAGATCATCTGCAGAGTGAAATCACAGCCCTTTGTGGGATTCAGATGGATGGACAGAGTAAGAAAGAAATGTAAAAAAAAATTAAAAATGAAAGTAAATTTAATTTTTCTAATGGAGGAGCTGTTTCTTTGCAGAGGAGGAAGGCCAGGCAGCAAAACTCAAGGAAAAACAGGATTATTAAAGTTGTGAGGGGGCTTGAGTAACTCAATCTTGTGCTGGTTGATGTTGACAAATCTATTTATTTTTGGGTGCTTTTTATGCCCAAAATAGAGGTAAGGAGGTCTCTGCCTGTTGCTGCTTTTCTTTAGGCTACCACAGTATTTCTTCCAAAATCTGCTGAAAAAGAATTAAATTCCCATTGGCTTCCAAATGTCTCTGACCTCAACATTTCTTATTAAAGGTGTGGGCATTTTGGACAAGATCCCACCGTGTATGAAATTCCACAGCTCCCCACTGAACTGGGCTTTTAATTAGGAATGCCAGGTCAGAAGTTAATTAAAATCAAGGAAAATAAACTTTTTATTGCAAAACAAAGTGAAGATTCATGAAGGCTCTGCCTTGAATAATTTTAACTGAGTTCTTCTGCTGCTCCTGAGGTTAAAATGAAGAAATAATTGCCTGAAGTGATCAATCCGAGGAGAATTTTGAAATACAAGGGGAAGATGGAGGCAAAAAAAAAGTAAAAATGGGATGTTTTTCTAAGTATTGGAGGCGACATCAGCAGGTTTTGAAGTGTGTAATTTATAAGGGAAGTGATTCAAGTGAAATTAGGCACTCAAAAAAATCAGCAAAGTGTTGAGGGCGTAATAACCTTTGAAGAATTTGAAAAGCCATTTCACATCCGCATTATTCCAGTCCCTCACTCCTGTAATTTTACCTCTTTTTTTTTGTTGTTGTTGTTGTTTTAATGGCACAGCTCCTAATATCGAGTGATTATTTCACAATCAAYGAGTTCCATTAAGAAAAGGCAAAGTCAATCCTTCCTGTCTGGGGAGAAAAGCTCAAGAAAACAACTTCAGTGCAGCATAAATCTTTAAGAGAATGCGAGAAAAAAAATAAAATCAAGTTTTAATGTTCTGATAATTAAATCTCAGTATCTTTAAGCCATCCCAGGAGCTTCTGTCCTTATCAAGCCCTGAGCTTTGCAGATCTCTGCTGGAGTAGGTACAGGATGGAGAAAAAAAAAAGCTCAGAAAGTCCAACACTCAATTTTTGTGGCTATTTCCCCAAATTATTAAAAATCCATGGTGGCTTTTTGTGAGGATGTGGCTGATTTTCTGTGCCATTAATGGGGAGACCTCCAAGAGCATTTTTTGGGGCAATCCACCACCAATTCAAAACCTCCTCACTATATTAAAGTTCCCATCATTCTCCTCCTCTCCAATCAATGTGAATTGAATTATTTCAGACATTTCCCACACCTCAAACCCTTACTTGAGTTTTTTTAAAGCCTTTGGCCTCCTGCACCAGCTGCAGGGCTTTGCTAAAACCAGCACCAWGCAATCCTGGCTCAAAGTCAAACCAGTGACAGCCTCACACCTTGCCCAAATCCATGAGGATTAAACGTAAAAAATCACCTTTTCACCTCTCTGGGAACGACACATTTCCCAACCCAACACGCGATTTTTGTCGCTCTCACAAAGAGGTGAAATTTTCCAACTGGGATTTATTTTTAGGGTTTTTTTGATGACAACAGAAAGTTCTGCTGAAGTGTTCCCGCTGAAATTCGGGGTCAGGAGGGGTGGCTGGGAAGTCACCCGGACACAGGTTGGGTTTATTGTCCCCAGGTTGGGTTTATCGTCCCACAGGTTGGGTTTATTGTCCCCAGGTTGGGTTTCTTATCCCCCAGACTGGGTTTATCATCCCCCAGGCTGGGTTTATCATCCCCGAGGTTGGGTTTATCATCCCCCAAGTTGGGTTTATTTTCCCCAGTTTGGGTTTATCATCCCCCAGGTTGGGTTTATTGTGCCCAGGCTGGGTTTATCTTCCCCCAGGTTGGGTTTATCATCCCCCAGGTTGGGTTTACCATCCCCCAGACTGGGTTTATTGTCCCCCAGGTTGGGTTTATTGTCCTCGGGCCACCTCTGGAAGAAAAAAAGCAACTCCCTGTGAGTTCACATCGACACCCTCCACAAAGGGACTGAGATCAGCTTCAAAAGGGCTCCAACAATAACCTTTGAATGGATTCCATCACTTCCGTCATCAACAGAACTCGATTCCCTCTCCGGGCTTATCTGAGCTTAGCCAAGCCCGCTACAATGGCTGCATTGTTCTCCAGGGCTTCGGGCTAAAATGTATTTTGGTAACTGCTGCTCTTTCCAACGCCATTGTCTGTTGACAGAGCTTTAACTCCTTCCATCCGCAGGAAACCTCATCCAAGCAGGCTGGAGAACCCTCAAGAAGTTTTTTTTTGTTGTTGTTGTTGCTCTTTTTTTTTGTTGTTTTTTTGTTGTTGTTGTTGTTATTTAGGTTTTTTTAAAAATT
>JANSVG010000029.1:1949395-1959694 GCA_025434525.1 Malurus alboscapulatus | reverse complement strand
CGGAAAGGAAGCTAAACCTGGGACTCCGGGTGTTAGATAACATGTAAATGATGGTGAGTCATAGTGGAAAAGCGTCGATAAAAATTGCACAAAGCCTTATTTAAGCAGCATCTCATGATTCCTTCGGCGGGCAGGAGCGTGTGAGATGAACTCACACACGCACGCTCCAGAATAACGCCGCTGTTTGTCCATCCCCTGCCCTGCAGCTGCCTCGAAAGAGACGAGATCCACAAGAAAAATGTGGATAAATATGATTCATATTCATATTCATATTCATGTCCAGCTCACATTCCCCACCAAGGCACGAATGAACTCTGAACTGGCTTTAATCACTGGGTATTTGTGGCAAATACCCCGATTTTTTCTCATGGAAAAGCTTTTTTTTTTTTTTTTTTTTCTGGATTACTAATGGGATATTCCTATTTTACAGTCTGGAAAACAGCGAGAAAAATCGTGTGTTGGGTTGGGAAATGTGCTGTTCCCAAAGAGGTAAAAAAGTGATTTTTCAGGCTTAATCCTCATGGATTTGGGCAAGGTGTGAGGCTGTCGCTGGTTTGACTTTGAGCCAGGATTGCGTGGTGCTGGTTTTAGCAAAGCCCTGCAGCTGGTGCAGGAGGCCAAAGCCTTAAAAAAACTTCAGGGGTAGGTTTTCTGTGTGGGAAATGCCTGGGAAATGCCTGAAATAATTCAATTCACACTGACAGAAGTGCTGGGTGATCCTGAGAACCCAAAAGCTGGGGATGGATTCCAAGGGATGGATTCCCAGATTTTATTCCTTGAGCTAAACAAGAACCTCACAAGGCCAAAGAACTGCTCGGGAAGAAGGTCAGGAGAGGGAGAAGATCAGATTTATGGCAGCAAACACTGAGAACAAGGTGCTGGGTTTTGTCACTCCGTGCATGTGGTATTTCTGTAATTCAGCAGCCAAGCTCAGCAAACAAACCCAAAAGAAGAGCCAAATATGTCAGTAGGAGCTGGAGAGCAATTCGAGCAGCAACTGAGGGTTTAGGGATGGGAATTACTCACAAAACTCTGAGATGTTCCATGCTAAGGAAACATCCAGAGAGCGGAGAGAAAACAGCCTGGCCAAAACAACAAAAGGAGATTTTCATTCCTGAAGGACACAGGTTCACAAATAAACACCAGAAAACATGGCTGGATTTTTGAAGAAAGGCTGAAAAAGTGCATTAATTGTAGAGAAGGAGTTTCCAGCTTACTCATCATGGCCAGTTCCCCACAGCCCAGAATTATTCCCCGTAGGATCCTTTCATTTCAGTGCTGGGAGCTGAAGGAACAGGGCCAGCTGACCTCGCAATTAGAAACGTTCCTCCCAGCACTCCCCCGGAATTTGTCTCTGCTCATTTTCGTGCATTAGCCTTTATGAGCTTCACGAGGCCACCTTAATTGCATTCCCGTCTGGCTGCTCGGAGAAACATTTTTATTATTATTTTTTTCTTTTTTTTTGCATGGATTGAAAGGGTTTGGAGGCTGTGTCCTGAGAGGCAGAGCAGGGAACTCTGGCAGGGATTGAGATCATCATCATCATCATCATCATCATCATCATTATCACCATCATCATCATTGCTCGTGGGGAACATCACCCACTGCCAGTCCCACGTCCCAGGGATGGAATCCGCAGCCAATGCCACTCAAACAATGCCCATTTTATCCCTTTCATTCACCAAAAGAACTCTGCATCTCTCTGCTTTGCCCAGAGCAGCAAAATTTCCAGCGATTCTCTCCTTCCTGAGCACCTCAGCCGGGATTTTCACAGGCACCCACAAGCGGGAGCTTCCCAAATCCAAATTCTTTGCTTTGCCAAGAYCTGCCTCGCTTCACTCCTTCAGCCTGCACTGAAAAACTCATTCCTGAAAGAATTCCTGACTCAGAGCTCGGAATATAACTCCGTAATATCCACACTGGAGTGGAGTTCAGTAGTTCCAGAGGGAAATAAACAGGTTTGTGTGTTGCAAGGGACAATATTCCTGKTTTTTAGGGATATTATGGATGGACAGAGGGCAGGAGGAGGAAGCAACGAGTTCCTCCTGAGCTCCCCTCCCCACCTTTCCTCACCCACATAGTGCCACTTCTCCAGTTCTTGCGTGGAGGGGTTTATTTTAGCAAAAAGCACCAGTAAATGTCTGAGCAGTGCTCAGGTGACCTTGATGGCAGAAGGAGCCTTTTTGGTTCTGCCAGCAGCTGCATTATTAATGCAAATATCAGAACGAGTTGTGAGCAACCAGAATTTTCCTCCTTTGTACCASGGAATATCAAGGTCTGTGAGGACAGATCAAGCTGCTTTCTGTGTGTTTTAAGGAGCTTTGAACACTGGCGCTTTCCAAATTTCAAGAGGTTTTCTTGTTAACATGAAAAATTGCTTTCAAACCAGGGACTGTTTTGTTTAATGAGGCAACAAACCCCGACTGTGGCTGTGCTGGATGGTTCCCGCTCCTCAGCAGATGTGGGGAATGGCAGAAAATGTGTCCTGGGCTCAGTTCAGGTTTGAGGGAGGCAAATCCTCACTAAATACACACCAGGAATGATTTATTCATCTTTCCAGTGAGGGACGTGGCTTCTCTTGGTGCAGGAGCCTCAGCTCCTTCTCAACCCAGATCTCAACCAACCACTGCTGGATTTCTCAAGGAAATGCAGGAATTTCTCAAGGAAATACAGGTTATCCAGGAACCTTTCTGATGGTTTTTTTTTTCAGACTCTTCTTGTTGTTTTTTATCTATCATTGCTATTTGCCTGATTTTCTCTGGAATTAAATCCTGTTCATATTGAAGTGGCAAAATTGAAATCTTGGGTTTGGTTGTTTAAAAGAATCCCAGAATCCCTGACTGGTTTAGGTTGGAAGACACCTCAAAAATCATCTCATTCATCCCCTGSCATGGCAGGGACAYGTTCCACTGTCCCAGGGTGCTCCAAACCCCGTCCAGTCTGGCCTTGGACACTCCCAGGGATCCAGGGCAGCCACAACTCTGAAAAATCCATTCCAGGGCCTCACCACCCTCATCATCAAGAATTTCTTCCCTATATTAAACCTAAATTTCCCCTCTTCCAACTAAAAAATAAAAGTATCAAATTGTCTGCTAAAGATTTTTCCTAACACATTTAATTCCCAACCAATTTTCAGGAGAGGAAAGGGAAGGTAGAGAAGTGGGTCAAAAAGGAAAAGCCAGAATTGAGGTTTGTATTTGTCTGCTAAGATTTTTTTCCGAACAAATTTAATTCCCACCTAATTTTCAGGAGAGGAAAGAAAAGGTGGAGAATTATGGCAAAGAGGAAAAGCCAGGATTGATGTTTTTGATTTGCTGCTGGGAGCAGGAAGGTTTGCACTGCAGGGCTGAGGTGTGTGATGGATGGGGAGAGAAACGGGAGCCAAAATTTGGGTTCATAAAGGAGCATCCACAGGGCTGTAATTCGGCCTCAGGAAGGGTTTTTTGAGCTTTGGCTGCAGATGAAGTTTCGTGAGAAAAAAAGCCACGGAAATGATCTGGTTTAGTGCTTAAATGAGAAGTGGGGAAGCCAAGAGCTGCTTGCAGCCCTTCCTGGGCTCCCCCATCACTCCCCAACTGCTCTGGAATTGGCACCAAGTGCCACTTGCAGGGTGCCCGGCTCTGATCAGGACCTGCTGGACCCCAAAAAAGACCCCAAAAAGTGCCTGTGCAAGGCAGGGAGAGATGTAAAGGCTAAAGACTCCTCTGAGCACCGAGTATCAACTTCAGCACCCACCTACCTCCCACACAGCACTGGAAATAACTCGAAATAATTCATTTCAGCGTGGCTGCATGGCAGTTTTGTGTTTAATGACTTAAAGGGATGGTGTTTCACTTCGGGATAAAGGTGAATTTCCCATCATTTCGGGGGAAGAGTTGCTCCTGATGCCGATTTCCTGAGCTTTTCTGAATGTTTCACAGCTCTCAGTAAAGGATTGAGCTCCAGGCTGCTGTCTCAGGTATTCGTTACCCTCATTAAGAGAGAGAAAACCACAGCACAAATGGGTTCAGCAGCTAAACTTAGCACTGGGTAATTCAGCGAGAGAACAAGGAACAAGATAATTCTCCAAAAGAAAAAAAAGAAAAAAAAATTCTCATCTTCCTTCTGCTGCTGCTGTTTGCTGCCTCAGGCACTCTGTTTTTGTGGGTAATGATAAATTCAGGGCAAAGAGTTAAGCAGAAATGTTTATGGCAGGATGCTGGGACATCATTTACCACGCAGGGGTAAAAGGAAGCACACGCAGTAAAATTTTGTGTTGGAATTCTCCAGGCTCCCAGGGATGGAAAGATCTTCTTGAGTCACATTATGAATGTCATTAATGTGGTGAAGGGTTCAAATCCCTGGGATTGTCTCTCCTTTTCTCTAAACACTTCTGCCTTGACAACGGCCACGGTTTGGTCCGGCTGATTCCAGGAAATTCTGATTTTCATGTGTTTAGCATATCAGTACCTCTGAAGAATTAATTTGGGTTTTATCAGCAGAGGAACATCCTTGAAYGTGCTTTGTTTTTATTTTAATGGGCTCCACTCCTTCTGACCTTGCAGGCAGCAGGAGAGCTGAGCAAACCAAGTTTTTGCTGTTTTTACCATGGCAAGTGTCCATATGTGGTAAAACCAGCAAATATTGAGAGTTAAACAGCGAAAAACCAGCAAATATTGAGAGTTACATGTTAAATTGCAAGGAAGAGAAAGAGCAAAGAGACCCTCAAAGCTGTTTGGTGATTTCTGTGCTCACAGCTCAGTAGGGACAGCACACCCCAAAAAAGGAGAAGATCTCAGCTCATACTTTTGGCTTCATTTTCCCCATTCCCTTGGCTCTTTTAGGTTGGAAAAGACCTCTGAGATCACCAGGCCACCACTGTCCTTGTCCCCAAGTGCCACATCCACACCGACCTTTRCAATTCCACCTTCTTCTGCCTCCATGACTGAATTAAAACCATTATTTAGTGCTTGGCATCACTGCCCATGCAAGGGGTGGAAAAAGATTATATTTAAGGTCTTTCTAACCCAAATTATTCCACGATTCTGTGGTTCTGGAGCAGGCAGAGCTCTGGGATGAACTGGGGGTGTCCCCACATGAAGAATTCCCCTCGGCCTTGTGGTCTGCACCCGGAGTGTGACATTTGGGGACTCCTGCCCCGTGAGTGTTTCCTCCTCGTAGCTGARTAGGAAACACTCAAAGAACCACTTCCTGCGCTGCCAGTGGGGCGAGATGAAAGCTGCTGGGAGTTTCTCTGAGCCCTGAAACACCCAGCAGGGAGCAAACAGCGCCTGCCACCACCGTTTTATTACCAGAGGGCATCTCCTGATCTTCAAAACACCGCTTTCTCCCTGTTTACAGCACAGAAAAGATGATTCCATCCCCCAGGCTGACAATTCCCAAACACAGCGCCCCAAACAAAGCCAGAAATGCTCTTTTAAAGGCACAACACCTGAGCTGGGTGGCAGCTCCCAGCGCAGCTTGCCTGGAACAAAGCAGAAAGCAAGGAGGGCACTGGGGCCCTGGCAGCTCCAGAATCTCCTCCTGCTTCCATTTCCCTTCCTGCTGGCAGATGGCAGCTTTGCAGGGGTGTTCAATCTGCTCACAACTAATGGGGTGTTGTTTCTTCGAGCGCTCCATCCTTTCCCAAACCATCCATCTCCTCTAAAACACAGCAGTCAAGAGACTAAAATGTGATGGGGGTAAAAAAAAAAAAAAACAAAACCCAAAATAAAATCACACCACCTACATCTCTCAGCCCCCTCGSAAATAAACAGGGATATTTACTATATTTTCTCGGTTCAAGAGCTGAATCAACCCCCCTGTGCTGCTCACAGCCAGGCTGCTCAGAAATGTTGAAATTTGCAGGGGGGAGATGCCCTGAGCTGCTGTTTGTTCAAAGGATAAGGCACAAACCCGGCCCTGAAGTGCTCTCAGATCAAACAGAAGAGGGAAAAAACATCCCATGGGACAGAGGATGGAATAAACCATCCATGGGACTGCCTGGAAGAGGGTCAGGAGCGTTGTGGAGGTCTCGGACTTTGTTTTGTTGTTTTACATTCCCAAAGCAGTGTGGTTTCTGCAGCAGCTCCATTATTTTGTTTTTTTCCATGAGCTCTGGCTGTGTCTGCTCAGAGCAGGTAAATCCAGCCATGTCCAGACACCTCAGAGGTGAATCCATGATGCTCCAGCTGTTGGGTGGAACTGAAGGCAAAGATGCAACCAGGAGCACTCTGGGACAGAGGGGATGGGGATTTGGGGGATTTGGGCATCCAGGACACCCCACTCTGCACCCCCAGGGTGTCCCCCTGACAGCTCTGCCACTCTGTGAGGTTTTTGCACAAAACACTTCGTTTTTCCAATGGAATTGTTGTTAACAGTGACCAGAGGAGCTTTATACAGCAAATATCGAGAGTTACACACACAGCCTGGTGTGAGATGTGTGCAGGATGTGTGATGGGGGTTATCAAACTGCCCAATATCTGGTCACTCACGTGACTCTCAGCTTCTCTCCGGAACTGAAATTTGAGTTTGTATGACTCTTTTTCCATCCCGTCAGCAGCCAAACCTTCTGTCAGCTMCAACCGCTGCACCTGCTCGGAGCAGAACCCTCCAGTGGCTGCTGAGCCTGGAGGTGGCCAATTTTAGATGTCATTCTGGCCTCCCAGGCCTGCAGGGAGCAGTTCTGGGTTTAATCCCAGCATCTGGTGTGCATTTAGGGGCAGAATAAAGGTTCATTCATCCTGCACATGGAGATCATCACCGCCCAAACCCATCTGGGTGAAGTCCACATCTCCGCAGTCCTGCTGTTGGCCTTGAGCTTTTTGGCCTCTCACAATTTTCCTGCAAGCTGTGGCCAGGGAAAATCTTTTTGCAATGGATCTGTCCTGAAGGAAGAGGGGTAGAAGTGATGCATTGGGATTTTTAGCTTCCATATTTTTAATTATCTGTATTCTTGTACTTCTCCAGTGCACAGCACTAAAGCTGCTGTTGTCCCATCTTCAGACAAAACAATTCCTCTCTGGGCCTGAAATCCAAGGACACCTCGCTACCTCAGAGCCCCAAAATATGGAAACAATAGAGAATTGGGGGGAGCAGTTTGGGGTGGGTGACATCATCACCTGAAGGTGGAATTGGAGAATTGGGGCCCGATGTGTTCATGAGACAGAACTGATAAAAGGTGAAGATCTCGTGACTCAGGGCCCATTTTGGGTGTAGCCTCAGCAGGAGGATGCTTTCAGGCATTTTAGGCCAAATGCAAAGTTTGGCTCAGGAAGTTTCCAAGCTGGGAATTTCCAAGCTGGTGACGGGCACAGCCTGAGAACAGAACTCAGAACTTCTTGGAGGTGCACTCAGCCAAACGAACCTTTCCTCAAACTGCAAATCTCTATTTTCACGGATGAGCTGTGATTTTTACCCAGCCTGGCTGGTGAATTGCTGCCCTCCCTCACACCCCAGAGCTGCAGGCTGAGCTCAGGGGACACCTGTGGCACACGTTTTTCACAGCCAAACGTGACCAGGACAAGCCTGTTCATTTCCTGAGCCCGCGCTCACATCCTGCATGCGCTCAGCCATGCGGCGGGGCTGACAAAAGCAAAGGCACCACAACAAAAATCCTCACCTCAGCCAGGCTCTGAGCRGGGTTTGCCGGGTCTCCTGTTCTTTTTTAGCCCTGATCTATAAATTGTTTGAGAATTCAGAGATCGCCCGGCTCACAGTTCACAAAGCGGGGGTGAAACAGAAATGTCACGACAGTGCAAAGGTGAGATTTTATTCATCAAGCTCCCACCAGTGTGGTCAGGAAGACCTGCAAATAAGTTGTAGGACAAGTTTGGGTTTCCAGTGCCAGCCCTTGCACATAATTTCCTTGTGGCTGAATCATTTCACCCCATAGACCCTCCACAATAACTCACTGCGTGATTAACACGCATTTTTCAGTTTTATTACGTCATGTTTGCCATCACTGTTGACGTTCTTTTCCAAGCCAAAAAACTCTCATGGTTTCTATTCTAATTCTGATGGTTTGTATTGCATAGAGGGGGAAAAAAAAACCCAAAGAAGAAAGCAAACCACACATTCGCTGCAAATGGCTGCTTAATTTAAATATCCATGCCCTGCTGTCATGGAACTTAGTCTGTGTACATAAATGTGTGCACGTGCCTGGATATCTATAGAAAATAGRAATTTTTTTGTGCATTTTTACAGATTCTTTGCATTTTTTCAGCCCTAAGGAACCTCAGGGATATTCAGGATTACAGACAGGTGGTATTTGGATCGATTTTCAGCTGCCTCAGGATGTTTTGGGGGAGCTGGAGTATTGCAGGAGAGGTGGAAGGAGCCATTTCCTTTCCTTCCCCACGTTCAGAAGTGCACAGGAGGCAAATTCAGTTGGGTCCTGACAACTTCCCTGGGACTGGGAGGAGGCAGAGCAGGGAGAGAACCCAAACACCAGGGCTGGAAGAAAGAAGAGATCTCCACAATCTCCTGGACACCCTCTTACAGCTTGCAAAGATTATGGAGACGTATGAAAGCCAGAAACAATCCCAGAAACCAGAAGAACACGACTTATAAAAAGCCAGAGCAGCTCTAAAACTTCCTAAACACTTCAGGAGAGGGAGAATTATTGCTCCTCTCMTTGGAATGCATCACAAAGAGCTGGGGAGAGGAAGGCACAAAAATCCTGTATTTTAATATTTCTTCTCACCTAAGATGGGCCAGCAGTGAAATTATCTGTCACCAGAGYSYTGCTGTCACCAGAGTGCTGCTGTCACCAGAGCCACCCCCAGAAATAGCCACTGCTGGAACATTGAACAGCTCCACACTGCTGACCTTTGCTTCCTGCCCCGAGCAGGAACAGCCTCATCTGATGCTCCAGGAGAGGGAAGGGATGGAAAGCACGCCAGGATTGCSTTTCTGGGATGAGCTCAGCACTCTGAGCACTCTGAGGGTGGGAAAAAGGGGATTCTGCAAAAGCAGAGACCCCAAGAAGGGAAAAAAATATCTGTAAAAAAACCTGAGGAGCTGAGGAGCACGGCTGGGAACTATTGATGTGACAGAGAGGAAAGGTGGCCACGTGTTCCCAGTGATGCTGAACGTGCCCTGCAGCCGGGTGGGAGGGCAGGGTGGCCATGGCCACCTCCACATCTGCTTTTCTTGTTTCCCCAAACCTCTGAAAAGGTGTCCCAGCACGGGGGCTGGGTGCTCACAGGGATTCACATATCCCCTAAAAGTCAATTCAAAAATTAAAACGAATTCAGTGCTCTCTGCAAACTTTAACCAGTAAGGCACAGCAGCCTCTAAGACCCAGAGGGTTGGGTTTGTTGGGTTTTTGCTGTGTGGAACCATTTTGAACAGGTGCAGAGTGGGGAAATGACTCTGTTCTTCACCAGGCTGTGCTCARGGAGGCAGAGAGCAAAATATTCCTCAGTCCCTTCACTGAAATAATCAGGATTTAAATGTTTGTTTAGGGCTTTCTTACACCAGAACCTAAAAGCCTTTCTCTGCAGGTCTCAACAGATCCCATTGAGCCACCAGCACAGAGGATTCATTGTCACCAGTTATTGCAAACATTTACACCTTCCCTTCCCAGGCTGCCCTTCTGACCTGCTGAAACCCTGCCAATCTCCAGGCCGGGCTTATCGCATTTCCTGGCTGGGGCAGCTCCAGAGCTGAGCCAGGCAGGAAAATCAATGCTTCCCGAGGCTGATGGATCYGAGGGAATGATTCCTCTTCAAGGCAGCGTGCTCTGAATGAGGCCGGACAAAGGGGAGCTTTGATAGCCATTGATTTTCGATGGGACGCGTCATTCGCTGGGTTTGAAAATGAGTTGTTTAAAAGTAAAAGCAAAAAAAAAAATTAAAAATCCATTTTGGCTCGGGGAAGGTGATTGTGGCTGTGTAGAGGGTGCAGGGGTGAGGCTGCAGTCTCTAATGAAGGGAATTGAGAGGGGTTGAGCCACAGACACAGAAGTGCTCTGCTGTGAGAAACCAGACGGGGAGAGCTGATAAGGAGAATGAAGAACTTCCTTTGATTATTGCCTCTCATTTCCTATAATGCAATCTACATCTTTAAAGAGAGCTCCTGTGTTCGATGGCAGGTCGCCCTGCCTCCTCCCTGTGGTTAGGAGATCTTAAGCAGCAGCACTGAAAGAGAAAGGTCAACCTGAATGAGGTAGAATATCCACCTCTTCTTTTTTTCCTGAATTATGAGATGCATTTAACCCGAATGAGTTAGAATATCAACCCCTTTTTTTTTCCAAATTATGCGATGCATTTAAACTGAATGAGTTAGAATATCAACCCCGTTTTTTTTTTTTTTTTC
>JANSVG010000029.1:1921036-1933748 GCA_025434525.1 Malurus alboscapulatus | reverse complement strand
CTCCCACTGTCCCAAACCCCAATGTCCAGCCTGGCCTTGGACACTCCAGGGATCCAGGGGCAGCCACAGCTTCTCTGGGCACCCTGTGCCAGGGCCTCCCCACCCTCCCAGGGAACAATTCCTGCCCAAAATCCCATCCATCCCTGCCCTCTGGCAGTGTGACCCCATTCTCTGTGTCCTGTCCCTCCATCCCTTGTCCCAGTCCCTCTCCAGCTCTCCTGGAGCCCCTTGAGGCCTTGGAAGCTGCTCTGAGGTTTCCCTGGAGCCTTCTTCTCTCCAGGTGAGGACCCCCAGCTCTCCCAGCTCAACTCCAGAGGGGCTCCAGCCCTTGGAGCATCTCCCTGTTTCCTCTGGAGCAGCTCCAGCAGCTCCCTTTGGTGCTGTTTATTCTTCACCTGGACGTGGTTTGAGCCAAAAGAGTTCAGCTCCAAATTATTTTCTTCATCCCTGCGTGTCCAGCAGCTCTGCTCCCCTCCCACACCGCAGGTTCCCATGGGCTGGGTGGGACAGATATTCCTGATTTTGTCCTCATTTTATTTCAATTCTTCCTCCTCCTTTTTTTCTTTTCTTTTTTCTTTTTCTTTTCTTTTTTCTTTTTTTCCTGATATTCCCTTTTTTCCACTTTTCCTTTCACTTTTAAAAGCAGGCAGATCCTGCTGCTCTTCCCATAGCAGGCCCAGCGGAAACAGCCTGAGATCCCAACCCTGCCAGCAAATAAAAACCCATTAAGAGGCATTTTTAAAAATAGTTTATGCTGGGGAAGGAAATCAATACTGGCAATGACAAATCTATCACTGCAGTTATTATTCTTCRCATTAGGGAAAACCAACAGCCCATTTCCATTTTGTATCAATGAAGGGGAAAAAAAATTCCCCTCCCAGCTCTCTGCTCACCCTCCCCCTGTGCCAGTTGATTTTCTGCCTCTTTATCCACAGGGAAAAGCCATCCCTTAGCCAAGGATGCCATGAAAATTCAAGTTTCAGAAAGACAAAAGACCCCAAAACCCCAAAAAGTGCTGCCTGTTCCTCTCTTAAAATCACTTTTAACTCCTCTTGTGTTGTTGAGGTTCTTTAATTTATCCCTGTTATTAATTGGCAAGGACTTCATTAATGCCAGAGGGTGAAACCAAGGAGTGTTTAGTCATGGATTTCAGCCGTGAAATCAAGATCAGGCACCCAATTTATTTAATTTTATTCCTGAAGGAGAATTAAGGGTTGTTAATACCAATATTTGTGCTCAAAATTGGATTTTTGGAGCCTACAGGAGGGTTTGTCACCCGTGAACTCATCCCAATCATGCTGGGAGCACCCCAGAGCTGCTGGAACTGTAATGGGGAAGGTGAAAATCCCAAATCCCAAATTTTAAATCCCAAATTTCAAATCCCAATTTTTTAAATCCCATCTTCCCATCTCCCAGCCAAGCACTGTAGGCAGTTCCCAGGGGGGCACAGGGACCTGCAGCCAGCAAAAAATATTTTGATTTTTCTCCCTGTGCCTCCCTCCTGCACATTTCAAYGCTCCAGCTGAATTACTCAAACAGGAAATAACAACAAAAACAAGAATTTCTTTCCCCTGGCTGTGACAGATTCACACAATTGATAAAAAAACCCCAAAATCCACATTGGAGAAGTTGCAATATTGAAGTTTTTGCAGTTGGATGAGGTGCTGCAACAACTCCACTGGGAGCATCAAAGATATTACAGCACACAAGAAAGCACAGGAATAGGATTTTTTATATAGAAACTTTTTTTTTTTGGGAAGCAGTTCTTTTTCTACCCTCAGCTATCAAATCTGTGCCTGGAAATAAAGCTTCCACCCACCTCTTTTTTTTTTTTTTCTTTTTTTTTGGTTCTAAGCTGAAAATGAAAGCTGTCTCAGTGATCAGAAAGGGAAAAGGGAAGAAAGTAAAAGTAGAAAGCGGATTTTTTTTAAAAGGAGAACACAGAGAAAAATGTGTTGCAGCCTCCAAAATGAACAATGATTTCAGTGAAAAAACTGGAATATAAAAAAAGATTTGGCCTGTATGAAACCTGTGATACTCAGTTTATTTAAAATGCTGTCAGATTTTCACAGAAAAGCTTTTTTGGTTTGGTTTTTAATTTTTTTTCACATGGCCTTGTGTTGCTGGCCTGATCCCAGATATTTCTATGCATTTCTATATTTTTAATATTTTATTTATTGCTGCTTATCATTTTCCTGATTCAGTGCCATGAGTTTGGGGTGCCCAAAGCCAGATAAATTCCTGCATCAGGGTCCTCCTCTGTGAAATCCTCCCATTTTCCTGAGTCAACTCCAAATATTACCCCTTCACCTACAGAAAAATGCATTTTTAGGGGATTATTTTTATCTCTTCCTTTGGTGGAATGCAGAATTGAGAGGGGAATGTTTGAAAATGCTGCTCTGGACAGGGAGTGGGGCTTTTCCATAAGAAAAGTTTGGGATTCTGAGGAATTTGAGCCAAATTTCTCCATTTTCCCATCCTGATGCTCCAGCACGGGAATGTTTTGCTCCCTAAAAATGGGAATATTCTGAAGTAAACAGCAAAACGGCAGGAAATGGAGCAGGGCCTTTGCTTTTCTTTAAAAACAGAGGTCAGATAATTCCAGAAATTCCTCTTTGTGGGTTCTGCTGCTGAATGATCACCTCCAGAACAGTGGGGTTGGGAGGAGAAGGGACAGGGATGGGGTGCAGGGCCAGCAGCTCCTCTGGAAAGGCTCCCAGGGATAGGCAAAACCTCTGCCACGAGGAAAATTCACCATTTCTCAGACTTTGAGCCCAAAACTGCAATAATTTGCTGCCTTCGAGGCTTTTTTTAGAGTCAGAGACTCCACGTGGCAACTTCAGGGCTTTGACCTTCCCCTGATCCCATTTCCATCCTTGGCAAGTCCAACCTCCCTTTGTGATTTCCCAGCGTGTTGAAGGGATGTCAGCACACCCTAAATAATTAAAAATTCATCTGAGCCCACCCTCAGCCCTTTTCCCTCCCTCCCACCCCCTTTTTAAATTTTTTTTTCAGTCTCCCGAGTTCACACGTGTCAAGGAAAGCTGATTTATGGCACAGGAAAATCAACAGCTGCCTCACACTCGATCAAAAAGCAGCTTGAAAACGGAGGGAAAATGATGAGTTTGGAGTTTTTATACAGCTGAGAGCAAAAAAAAAAAGCAAAAAAAAAAGCAAACTCCAGCCCATTTTCTGTGCTGGGAACCCCCTGGGTGGAAGTGGAAGAACAACATTCCTGAGAGCAGCCGTGAGGCCTAAATCACCTTTGTCCAGCTTATTTTTTTTTTTTTTTATGTATTTTTTTTAAACCTGTTTGGGCTGGAGAGCGGAGCTGGAACGAGGATTTATCCCTGGGATAATTTCCTTCCTTCCCATCCATCTGCCAAGGCACTTCCAGGAGCCTCCCCTTCCCTCATCTCTG
Source organism: Malurus alboscapulatus (assembly GCA_025434525.1). Classification (NCBI taxonomy): domain Eukaryota; kingdom Metazoa; phylum Chordata; class Aves; order Passeriformes; family Maluridae; genus Malurus; species Malurus alboscapulatus. Next base: position 1,930,327 of record JANSVG010000029.1, on the reverse strand, counting down.
CAATATTTGAGTCCCCCCGAGGGTTTAAAAATAGAAAAAGCAGCTGCTTTGTGGAGCAGGATCCTGAGCTCTGTCCAGAAAACTGGGAAAGGACTTTCCTTCCCTGGATCTCCCTCACCCCAAAATTCTGCTGCATATTCCAGGCTCTGGAAGAGTTTTTAGGGCTGCAGAGCCCTGATTTTTATCCACCCCTGGCTTTTTTTTTGCTTTTGGAACTCCAAAATTCAGCTGCAGATGTGGGATTGGGGGGTGGGTTYGTGCTGGGCACATCGAATGAAGATTTTAATGGAGAATTTGTTTTTCTTGCTCAGATTTCCTTCCATTTCAGAGGGTGTTTTCCTCGTTAAACAAAAAAAAAAAAATCTTGCTTTAATTTCATCATTATCCCTCAAGTTGGGCATAGAATTATGGGGTTGAGCAGGAATAAGAGGCAAAGCGTCCTTCAGGTATTATAGGGCAGGACATGAGAGGTATAGCCTAAAAAAGAGCTAAAAACCACATTTATTTTAAAATATTTTGAGGGTTTTTTTTTTTTTTTTTTTTGGCTAAACCAAGGGATGCTGTGAGAGGAAGGATTTGATGCTGGGCAATGATTCAATGCTGGAGCTCTGCTCTCCCAGAATTGGTTCTGTGGGCCCTGGAGGGTGCTCAGGGCAGGATTTCTCCAGGGAAAAAGGGGATTTTTAGCCTTTCCTGGGTCAGAAAAACCCAAAACAGCACTGGATGAGGCAGCAGCAGTGGCTGAGGCTCTGCAGGGAGAGAGCAAAACTTTTTTCATATCCCTGGAAAAAAGTTAAATTCAGCAAATCTTGAATTTCTCCTGGCTTGGGACAGCAGCTGGGGGTGAGCCGGGATCAACTTTCCAGGTGGGATTTGGCAAAAAGCACTGGAAAATGGAAATATGGGTGTAAAATCTGCTCTGGAAAATGGAAATATTGGTGTAAAATTGGCTCATTCTGGGCTGGGGAAGGGGCTGGTTCTGCCATGGGCTGCTCACTGCAATCTCTGCCTGTGGGAGAAGAGCTGAGCAAATATATCGAAATATTGGAATATAGAAATAATATTGAAATATTGAAATATGGAAATATTGAAATAATATTGAAATATTGAAATATTGAAATATTGAAATATTGAAATATTGAAATATGGAAATATTGAACTATTGGAATTTTGAAATACTGAAATACTGAAATATTGAAATATTGAAATACTGAAATATCAAATAATTGAATTATTGAAATATTGAAATATTGAAATACTGAAATATCAAATTATTGAATTATTGAAATATTGAAAGATTGAAAGATTGAAATATTGAAATAAATATTGAAATATTGAAAAGGCCCCAACTTCCAGCCCACGTGCAGGAACCATTTCCATCTTTTCTGTGTCATCTCTTGGTTCCCGAGGCTGTCCCTGCTGCTCTGGGGTGGATCCAGTTCATTCCCAGGATGATTTATGGGCTGGGGAAGAGCCAAGAAATACCCCGGTACAATACAATAGAAAACTGCCGGGATTCCCCCACGCAGCCAGTGTGCCGAGCTGCAGGAGGTTGTGCAAAGTCTGCAAATCCTTTCTTTTCGGGGCTTTTTCTTTGCTTGTCATTATTATTTTTTCTTTTCTTTTTTTTTTTTTTTTTCATGGCTGTTTGTTTAGCTGCATTCCAGAGCCCTCGTCGGATTGCCTCGAGAAAAAAAAAATCAACTTTTGTTGGATGGGATATTGGAAAGGAAGGGAAAGGGGTGTTTGTGGCTGCTTGGAATGGTCCTGATTCTTTTGTAGAATTGTTTGGAGTTGTTTGAAGTTGTAGAATTGTTTGGAATAAGACAAGGGCATTGAAATAACACAAGGATTGATTTAATTTAATCTCAAAGGCGGCAACAACCAGCTCAAATCAATGGAGCGAAATTTTGGTCCTGCTTCTCATTTTTCTTTAGTTATTTAGAGATTTATATTTTTAAATATGTGCATAGTTATATATTTAAACATTCATATATTAATATATCTATAATGTTATATTTTTATATAGAATTCAGGGAGGTGATGGTGACATTGGGGGTGACAGTTGAGCTCTGAGGGGCTGCTGGATGTAGGGGATGCTCCTGCTGGGGAATGGGGAAAAGGATGGGATGGATGGAGGTGATATCACCGAAAACTATGGGTAAAACAAAAACTTTCCAACAACATTTTAATATTAGAAAGTCAAAGCATTGCTTTATTTATTGGCCAGAATGTTGTTCTGACCAGGATGTGCCACAGAAATCATTTCACCCACACAGAGCCCGGGTGTGCAGAGAAAATCATTCCATGATACATGGATTTTACAGGATTTTCCCCCAAACTTTACACCATCAAAACCCAGAGAACTTTATTGATTTAATGATTTAATTGGTCTCTATTGATTTAATTGGTCCAGAGTTGAGCAGCCCACAGTGCTCAATTTCCAGTTGGACCCAAATCTCTTCCCCTCTGATGTTATTCAGGTGCTCCTTCTTACTTTTTCCAGTCCTGGCTTCTAATTTTTTCCCAGAAGAAAATTCATGTAGTAGTAGAAAAATAATGAAAATTCAGGCACAGTGACTCCAATTAATAATTTCTCACTGGGATGAATAAGAAGTTGAAGTGTCCAGTGTGACTAATGGTTTTTTTTTTCCCCTGATTTTGTTGTTCCCAAGCTTTTCTTTCTGGATTTTAAGGTCTCAGGCATTTCAAAGCTGGGCCCTACCACAACACATCTGAAACTCTGCTTTATTGCTGTACAATTTCACTGCACTCTGCACAATATTTGGGTACTTTWGGGATAAATTTTAAACCTCCCCCAAACCCAAAGCCGTGGTTTTACAGCAGATGGGGTGTTTTGGGGCAGAAACCCTTCCTGCACAGCCAGGCAGATCCTCAGCTCTGGATGTGCCACCCTGAGTAGGGCAGAGYTGCGATCAAAGATTTCAATAAGAAATAAATTCTCACTCTGAATTTTGGATGGGAACTTTTTCCACTCCTGTTCTCAGAGGCCTGGGAGCTTCTCTGCTGAAATTCATCCACCTCTGGTGTSAGATGCTGCTGCTGCTTGGTAAAAGTTTTCCACAGGTGCTTAAAAATTGATTTTTTTTTTTATTTTCCCCATAAAAATTTGGTTTTCCTGATGCTCCTTCATGGCCACCCTGCTGCTCCCAACTATTGATTCGGAGCAGGAGGAACCTTCCAGAAGGTSAGGGAAAAGAGGGATGAGAGCACTYGGTTTTAATGCTGCTCTCAAATGATTTGTTTCCATTTGCCCTCCTCCTTGAAAGCCTGGTTGTTATTTATGACAAAACAAGGAGAGGGGAAAAAAAAAAATTTAAAAAAAAAATAAAATTGATGTCCAGGATCTGAGGGCCAAGATTGAGGATGAGGTTTGCAGATATGACGTGAGGCCTTTAATGGGGCTGCATTAACAGGGGATCCTGAGACTCCTGGAGGAACCYGAGGTGATTTTTCCATCCTTGGAAAGGCAGGAGAGCGTTCAGCGTGGAAATCACAAACCCAGAGTGAAGAGAACGAAGGGATTTCATTCATCTGTGCTCTGGTTCAGGCTGGGAGGCTCAGTTGGACACGATWACAGTGAGCTGATTTTGATTTTTTGGTGCTAAATCAAGGTTTTCTGTGTGTTTTCAAGAATCCCTGCAGGAGATGAAGTCAAACCTGAATTTCTGGATCAGGTTTTGCCTGAGTGTTGAAAATAACAACAAAGGGGTGATCAAACAYATAGCAAAGCTGGCTAAAAAATAAAAAAGAGCTGCAGGAGCCTCTTCTTTGGTGGATCAGATCTCCCTGGATTCAGGAAGTTCCCAATCTCTCAAACTGAAGTTTTGGTTTATTTTTCATGGAGCTTCACCAAGTTTTATTTCATTTCTGGTGCTGTGGTCTCTTAAAGCATTAAAGAAGAGAAGAAGCCTTTGGAGGTAGGAAAATTTCCTTTGTCAGCTGGGAATTCTGGGTGTGTAGAGGAGTCTGTGGTGATTAAAAAAATCATTTGTGGTCTGTGATTACAGCAAATTTCTGTCATTATTTTGTCATGTTCAGCTTGGGATGCAGAGTGAGCAATTTTGGCAGGGATTGCTCGGAGAAGAGGAATTCCTGTGATGAAAATCCCTGGAAATATTTGACTTTTAGGCATTGAACTGCTCTGGGATGGAGGGGTTTGGACTTAGAGAGCAATCAGTAATGGGATTGCAGCCTGCAAAATGGGATTTCAGCCTGCAAAACCTGCCTGAGACCTCAACTTCACCCTCCAGATGCTTTCCAGGAAATTTCCAGGATGGCAGGAACCTTGAGTTTCTCTTTGGGAGATCAGTGGAACCTTTTCCATAACCCTTTAACATTTTCAGGAGACTTTTCCCCTCCTAAGGGCCAGGTGAAAGTAGTGAAAAGAGTACCTGGCGAATTTTTTAATCAAAAAATGGCTTTTTTGCCCCATCTAGTGGGTGCACTTTGTACTGAGCCTGCAGTTTGCTGTATTTTAATTCCAACATTGARTTTATCCGAGGCAGCTCTCAGTGCCCGGGTTCTGTTTCACATCCTGGCAATGTTTGGGCAATAATTGTGCGTGGAAAATGCACAGAGAGAGGTGGAGCTCACACAGGAATAGCTCAAACATTTCTTGTCGACAAAGGAGAATAATTTATCACAAAAAAAAAAAAAAAAGCAGCTTGGAAAAGGCCAGGATTTCCAGAGTGAAGGTTTGAGGTTTAAAACCAAACTTTTTCYGGCTTTGCAGCCCCTGGGCTGGACAAGATGAGCTGAGAGCTGAGCACAGTGAATTGTTTTGTTTCTCAAGGGGCTGAGGAACAGCCTCAAAACCTTTCTTAGGGATGCTGCAGACAATAATTCTCTTTTTCAGTTTTATCCTTAAAAATGAATGTGAAGAGGGGACAGCAGGAATGACAGTAGCAGGCTGGAAAAAGGCTTTCCAGCTTGGAATATCTGTTGGATTTATATTTATATTAATACTTATATCTATTTATATTTATATTTATATTTATATTTATATTTATATTTATATTTATATTTATATTTATATTTATATTTATATTTATATTATTTTTATTTAGTTCTCTTTTGATTTCCTTTAATGGAAAAAATTCAGTTTTCAACTGGTGCAACCTCTGTCTGAGAAAATCCCTGGAAGGAGCGAGCATGGAAGGAAATCTCTGTCCATCTCCCATTCCTTGCATGCAAACCCAATCATTTTCCTGGGCTRGAAGTTTGAAATAGGAAGGAAAATTTTGTCCTGTCTGGAGATTTTGGAGCTGCTGGTCTGTGTGTGCGTGCAGGGATGTGTTAATAAACTGTGGGTGGAAATTAAAACACATCCTCTGCTGGAAAAGGTGATGAACTCTCCCTGGTGCTGCRCATTCCTGGCTGGAATTCAAGGATGACAGGTTGCTGAGAGAAAACCTGTGCTTTTATCACTTCCTTTCATCCAGATGTTGAGCCCAAGCTGTGATTTTTTTCAGGAAACTTCCACAGGGAAATGAGATTCCTCGAGCAGAGCAGCTGCTGGCCCTGGGGGCCACGTTCTCACCCGGGATGTGCAAGGATCTGCGCCAAGCGTGGCTCATAAATCTGATCTGAGCCTAAAAATGAGCCTAAAATTCACAGAATTAGAATTTCAGAATGGTTTGGATTGGAAGGAACCTCAAAGTTCATCTTTTTCTGCTCCCTTGCCAAGGGCAGGGACACGTTCCCCAATCCCAGGTTACTCCAAACCTTTCCAATCAAGCCCCAATCCCAAGGGAATTTGGCTGGATGGGCTCCATGGTCCACCCTGTGATTGGTTCCAACAGGGAATATCTGACCCACCATCCTTCACAACTCCTTTATATTTTTTTATTATTATTTTTAATTTATTTTAGGTTTTTTTTAGTTCTGACAAGGTATTTCTCAATGAAAGTTATTAATACAAAATTCAGCCCAGCTGCCACCCCCAAATGGCCTCTCTGTGATAGRAGGGAAAGAAATACATGGAAAGAAATAAATCCATCAGGGAAGAGGGGCTCTTCTGCATTTAGGACCAGCCATTCTGGATTGGGACCAACCCTGTTTTGGTGGGCAGTGGGGTTCAGGCCACTCCAGAGATCTGTCGGGATTTTTCAAGGATTTGGAGCATCTTTTCTGTCCCCAGACATCCTTGTGGAGCTTCCAGCACTCACAGGGAGCCTGAAACCAGATAGCAGAGAAGGTTAAAATAATAAAAACAACACCCTGGGTGATTCGTGTTCTGATCAAACAGACAGGGCTCGAGGGATCTTCTTGGTCAAAGTTCAGTTCCTCACACTCCCAGCCAGCTCCAGGACATGGGGGATTGAGAATATCTGCTCACTCCTCATCAGGCACAAAATATCCAGTTACACACGGGGAAAGTGGGGAAAGTCACGACATAAAGCACTGCTCCAAAAAAATGGAAAGAGAGGGGAAATCAGTGCTGTTGGCAGCATCCTGAGGTCCTCCCATGGCTGGTGTAGGCATTAAATAACATTTCAGGATTTCCACAAGGGCTGGAGGGTGCTCTGAGGTGGAGAGATGTGATGAACACAGTGCTGGGATGGAATCTCTCCTGTCTGCCCAAGCAGCTCAGTGGAAACTTGCAGAAAACAACAGAAACAGCAGAAAAAAAAATTAAATAAATAAAAATTCTCTGCCTCAGAGCACGGCAGATGGGTCACCTCTGCTGCAGGTCACTTCTCATCGCTGCTGCCAGCGTGAGGCAGGCTCAGAAATGTCAGGGTGAGGCAAGGGCAGAGCTGCAGTGTGGAGCCACAGAGCCTTCTGTCAGAAATATTTCAGGTTTTCCTCCTGTCAGAACAGATCCGTCGGAGCAGGGATCCTCGCAGGGTGCAACAGGAGGTGGTGTCTGCTCAGGGGATGCCTTCAGAATTTTAAATCTATAATATTTTAAATTAATCTATAATATTTTAAATATATAATATAATGTAATGTAATGTAATATAATATAATATAATATAATATAATATAATATAATATAATATAATATAATATAATATAATATAATATAATATAATATAATATAATATAACAATATAATACAATATAATGTATGTTATATAAATATATAAATTTTATAATATTATATATATTGTATGTTTTTGTTATGTTATGTTATATTATTAATAGAACATAAGCAAATATGGTATTGTATAATTAATACGATTAATATAATAGAATATAATATAACATAACATANTAATATAATATAATATAATATAATATAATATAATATAATATAATATAATATAATATAATATAATATAATATAATATAATATAATATAATATAACTTATGAAAGGTGAAGATCTCRTGACTCAGGGTCCATTTTGGGTGTACCCTCAGGAGGAGGCTTTGCCTGCCCTGAATGCACCTGTAGGCCTGGATTAAATTTGTCTGTTTTTACTCTCCTGACTTTGCTGGTCTCTGTTTCAGCTGAGCCCTGTTTTAGGCATCAGGGGAACAGAAATATCCTAGTGAGGCAGAGCCTTGGTGGGTGGGTGAGGGACACGGAGATGGCTCTCGAAGGATGGGGCTGCCGTCACTTTCCAAGGATTCCCCCAGGATTTATCCAATGTCACACCAGGAATTTGCAGCAGAGCAGGACCTGTGTGCAGCTCTGCCCGCTCCCAGCGTGGTGCCTGAGCAATAAAAGCTATCTTTCATCTAAATTAAGCCCCACAGAAGCTTCGGGGCCTCTGTCTAATCTGTCCCTGCAGCATTCATCACCATGGCACCTCGGTGCCACTCTCCTCATCCTCTAACCTTGCCAGAGCCTGTCATGAATATTCCCAGCAGCATTTTATGGTTTTCCAGATGAGATGAATACTCTCTTCCACCCTCTGCCTCCACCTCYGCCTGTCTGATAAACAACCCAGCAATAGACCCATGGAAATATAAAAAAAAAAAAAAAAATTACAAAGATAAAGCACCGAGAGGATTTCCAATTAGCAAATCTTGCACTTGGCCGTATTTTGGAGCTTCTCTGCTCCGCTCCTCATCATCCAACACTGCGGCCTGTCACAGCCTGCCAGCTGCAGAAAATCAAGGCATCGAGCTTTTTTTTTTAATTGAATGCATAATGAGGTGACTGGCAGGTTTAATTAACAAAACTCATCCTGCGTGTGCACCTGGAGGTGAAAATAAGTTTAATCAAGAGGAGTTGGCAAGTGCCAACAGCTCTGTCATGGTCCCCCCCTTCTCCTCGCCCCCCTCTTATTTTGGTTTGTTTCAGCCAGGCWTTCTATTTGCAAAAACGGTTCTGGGTGCTGATTAATTATCTTTTGCCCGAGATTGATGAGTTGTTGCAGCCTGCTTCATAATGAGAGCTGCAGCTCCTGGAAAAGCTGCACTGGAAGCTTTAATAATCAGGCTGCCTTAGATAAACTACTGATGGCAAACCTGAATTACAGCAACCTTCGAGGGCTTCATCCCTGAGAGGAAAATTTGTCCTGAAAATGTTTTGGCTGGCACCTCATGGCCGAGGGATGGTGGATTCCTGGTGACGAGGGTGGTGATGCCTTAGGACTTTTAGTTTATATATTTTCATGCGTCTGCATTCTTATATTTCTCTAGTACAACACTAAAACTACCATTCTCCTATCTTCAGACAAAACAATCCCTCTCTGAGACTGAATCCAAGGACATCTCGCTGCCTCAGAGCCCCAAAATATGGAAACAACAGAGAATTGGGGGGAGCAAGTTTGGGGTGGGTGACATCATGACCTGAAAATATCATTGGAGAATTAAGGCCCAATTTGTTAATAAGGCAGGACTTATAAAAGGTGAAGATCTCGTGACTCGGGGTCCATTTTGGGTGTAGCCTCAGGAGGAGGAGGGTTTGTCTGCCCTAATGTACCAGGGGGCCTGTTAGGCCTGGATTAAAGTTTCTATTCTCATTCTCTTAAGTTTGTCTGGCCTCTGTTTTAGATGAGCCTAATGGATAAGGYATCAGTGGTGTGGAGCTTTCTGAGGAGTTAGAGATTGGAGAGAAGCTGTAAAGGCTCTGAATTATTCGTGGTTTGAAACAGCACCTTTGGAGGGACCCTGTGTTGGTAAAAAGTTGAGGAAAATGCCTGAAGGCCTTCCTTGCTCCTGAGGGCAAGGAAGGAGGATATTCCTGTGTGTGAGTAGAGCCTGGGCGAGGAAGGAGGGTATTCCTGTGTGTGAGGACAGTGTGGGCAATGGAGGATATTCCTGTGTGTGAGGACAGTATGGGCAATGGAGGATATTCCTGTGTGTGAGGA
>JANSVG010000029.1:1893067-1918810 GCA_025434525.1 Malurus alboscapulatus | reverse complement strand
GGCCTTGAAAAAAAGAAAATAGAAAAAAAACCCCAATCTTTTACATCTGCTCTAAGGAACTTACTGGAGTGCCAAGTGTGTGTTTAACCTAGATTTGAATTCCCCCGGTGTGGGGAGGTTTCTGTGCCCAGGCACAAGGCCCAGAAGGGTCATGCATCATTTACAACACCGCGCTGCGAACAAGGGGCAGGGAAGGCAGGTTTGGAACTCTCAGCTCAGCGGGAGCCCCTGTTGTGTGCAGGGGCAGAGCCTGGCTGCTGAGCAGCTCCTGGCAAGGGCAGTGCCTGGCTCCCCTCGCTGCCCGCTGGCACGGCACAGAGAGCRTCCTTCCCCCATGGCAGGGCACAGCTGCTGCCTGCAAACCCCTCCCTGCTCCTCCCGAGCCAGCCTGCGGGGCTCTGACAGGATTTGGGGTCCCCTTGATGCCTAAAACAGAGCTCAGCTGAAAGCCAGAAAAGTCAGGAGAGTGAAAAGCAGACAAATTTAATCCAGGCCTACAGGGGCATTCAGAGCTACACCCAAAATGCACCCCGAGTCACGAGATCTTCACATTTTATCAGTTCTGTCTCATTCACAAATCAAGCCCCAATTCTCCAATTCCACCTTCAGGTGATGATGTCACCCACCCCAAGCTGCTCCCCCCAATTCTCTGTTGTTTTCATATTTTGGGGCTCCGAGGCAGCGAAGTGTCCCTGGATTTTCCAGTTGAGAGCAATGTTTTGTCTAAAATGCTGGGAGCAGAGGTTTTTAGCACTTTGTGAAGCCTGGAACTGCACAGCAAAGCTCCAGATCCATGAGGAATAGGAGCTAAAAATCCTTTGGGCATCACCAGAGCCAGTGACAGTAAAATCTCGCTGGGTGAGATCCCTGCTCCATCCCTGTTTGCTGCCAGGGGCTGTTGCTGTGCTCAGGGTAAAATTCTGCTGATCCCAAGGTGTTTTAAAGAGAATTCTGGAATATTTGGAGCTGGGGAGGAGCAGCAGCACCAACAGGAGATTTCTGGAGATTGATTGAGAGGCAGAGTGGGGCTCCTGGAGCTGGGAATTTGCTGAGCACCCCAGAGGGTCCCTGAGAGCGTGGCTGAGCCGCTCGTGCTGTGTCCAGGCTGGGCATGGATAGAGAAATCCCAGGGGATTTGCTGCCTGTTTCCCCTGGGAGGTGACCCCAGAACCCTCTTCATCCTGGGATGTTGGGGGTTTAAGGCACTAGGTTTGTGCATTTTTTTGAGTAGGACTTGGATTTTGAAAGTTCTTTACCACGGCGACCTTTTAGGCCATTTGGAAGTGCTCTGGCATTCCTTGCTTTTGTGTATTTCCTTGTTTTTGTGTGTTTCCTTGTTTTATTTTTTTGATTTCCTTCTTTTTGTGGGTTTCCTTGTTTTCTTGGGCTCTGAGCTGCCCAGCAGATCAGCAGGATTTCTTCTGGACAATCTGCATTTGTCTCCTAGAAGGGATTTTTGTATTGCCTAGGGTTTAGGAGAATAAACTCGCAGGAAGGGAAAACACCCCGTGGAAGTTGTTTTTAACGGGAATTGTTCCAATTTCTAGTGACTGTGACAGCCACAAACCCCWGAAGGAGCTGCCTTCCCCCTGCCTGCACATCCTCACTTCTCCAAAATCCACTTCCAGCACAGGCAGCATCCCATTTCTTCTTCAATTTAGGCAGAGGTGAGAAAAAACAGGAATTCCTTCCCATTGCCGCTGAACTGGGGGTAGAATTTGTAGCAATTCCACAAGAACTCTGCACAGCACCAGCCTGGTTTTGTGGGAATACATCCCTGTCCCACTGACAGGATTATTTTGATGTCCTAAAAGTTGGTTTTCTTTTGGGATTGATGCCAGAAGCGGAGTAAAGCCGCGTTTCTCTTCATCCTCTTCCTGCTGGCAGACACGTGGACGATAACACGAATTGATGAGCGCGGGGCGAGTTTTTCAGGGTTTTTTTTTTCTCTAAAATAATCTAAAATACGGATTTGCTGGCCGGGAGAAAGGAAGGGCTGCTCTGGGGCAGCTACAGCCACAAGAGGTCAGTGTTGCACCGTGGAAAAGGAGAGAAAAACCAGCGTRGCCTTGGAGGAAAACTTGACCCAGGAGGGAGGTGAATCCCTCCCGGGCATTTCGGGGAGTTTGGCTCGGCCAAACGCGGTGCTGGAAGGAGAAGGGGTTTGTCACGGGTGGGGAAGGGAAATCCCAAATGGAATTGGGGCTGGATTTCACTCCTTGGGGAGCTGGGAGAGGATGGAGGTGACTGTGGAAATGGGAACTGCAGGTTTACACTCTGCTTTGTGCTCCCCTGGCAGCGCTGGGCTGCTTTTAAGGGAGTTAGGGGTGGTTTTAGGGGGATGTTGGGGTTTTCAGAGCGGTTTCAGGAGGAGTTTGAGACACTTTGGGGACACTGAGACACTTTGGGGACACTTTGGGGCCATTTTGGGACAGTTTGGGACCATTTTGGGATTTTTGAGGCAAAATTTGGGTTTTTTGGTGAAGTTTGGAGCCATTTTGGGGCACTTTGGGGCAATTTTGGGGGGTTTGAGGCGGTATTGGGGCAGTTTTGGGGCGTTTTGGGATGGCTTTAGAGGGGGTTTGGGGAGAATTTGGGGACACTGAGGAGCTGGAGCTGAGGTGCAGCATCCCAGATGGGMAATCAGAAATTGGGAAATGGTTTTGGTGTCACCCAGTGCTCCGGTGATGGGCTCAGCCCAAAGYTCTGCGCTCATTTGGGCTGAGCTCTCCCTTCAACCTCAGAAGCACCACGAGAAACGCGCTGGGAGCACCCAGCTAGAATTTTTCCACGGAAAAATCTTGGTTAGCTCCACTAACCAAGGCTCGCAAAGCCCTTTTCTGGCCGATCCCAACCCCTCCTCCCGCAGTTCCTCCCGCCAGGGTGGTCCCGGGGCAGGTTGGAGCAGGAGGCGCTGGGGATGCTCGCACGGCCGCTGCTGCTGGAAGGGGATTTGCATTCCAGGGCCGTGTCCAGCCCCTCTCCACCCTCGGGGCTCTGAAATTCATCTCAAGACCCGTTCCTAGGGAGCTCTGGCRGCTGTTTGATGTGGTGGCAGCGCTTTTAGAGAATGGCTGGGCCGGTGACAGAAGTGAAACTGGAATGTTCTCCAGTAGGCTCTGTGGTTCCTTCATTAAAAACAGGCAGATAAACAAACAAATCGCAGCCCGTTATGAGCACGGCTTCAGTTCCTCCTCAAACAGCTTTTTGCTGTTTTCAGAAGCCTTGAATAAGGACGCAGTGTTGGCCATAAAATGTTGGCTTCAAGCATTCCTTGTGCCTCTGGATCTTGCTGTCTTCGAAGTGTCTGATGTGAGCTTTTAATTCGTTTGGCTTTTCCTGGTGAGAGGCCTCAGAAGGAGATTCCTTGTGCACAGTGTTTGATGTTACACGACAGAGAATCTCCCCCTTTTTTTTTTTCCAAATGCTCTGCTGAACCCCTATTAAAAATAAAACAAAAAAACCCCAACCCCCCCCCCAAAAAGTCCCTCCAAAAAAAGCCCCGAAAAACCAAACCAAAACCTGCAAAAACCCCYCAAAAAACAAACAAACCCCAAAACCTCCAAAAAACCCAAAAGAAGAGTTTCATGTAGCCAGGCTGAAAGGAAGTCGGGTGACCCATGGAAATAATTTTTGGGTCACTTACAGAGGCCCCAGTGCTACAGTGACAAGCTCAGCCCAAAGGATCTTCACTCATTTGGGCTGAGTTGTCTTTGCAGGGTCAGAAACWTCCCATAAAACACACTGGGAACATCCAACCAGGATTTTTCCTCCTCCAAAATAGAGAAATACCCATTTTTGCTTCATCTGACAYGTAGTGGTTTCTGCTTTATTCACTGTTGGCACCAGCTCCTGATGTTTGGGCTCTGCCCCTGTTCTCCGTGCTCACATCTGTGCACTTGGACACCTGGATTGGGATTCTTCCCACTCTTAGAGCTGAGGGAGAGGGAAAATGATTGTCCTTGATGAAAACAAAGCTCTCCATTTTTCCACTCAGTGTCTTTGCCTCTGGCTGCCTGAGGGCCTTTGGGACTATTTTGTTTGGGCCCCTGCTCAGAGACTAAAACCCAAACAGGTGCCTCGGGTGCAGTCTGCGAATCCTCAGCGCAGTGAAAGGGCTTTGTTCTGTTTTTGGAGAGGAGAAACCGATGCACTGACCCTTTTCAGGAGCATCTGATGCGTGCACCGTGATTAGAAAGAGTAGRGGAAGTTAAAAATAACCTGTGGAGGAGGCATTCTAATGAGCAATTATCATTCCTTTCCATTGACTTTTTGCAGCGAGTCTCTCYGTGTGTTTAGTCTTCTCCAAAGAACATGCCAGATGTGAGAGTGAGTGACTTGTTAAGGCCCTGAATTCTATTCTCACTGGTGTTCTGAACCATTGTCAGGTTCTTTTTATTATTTTTTTTTTCCTTTCCCTGTAACTATTAAAATAATTGGGCCCTGCACATTCTGACCCGATAACGCGAAAGAATCTTGGCTGGCTTTGCTAAGGGTCAGGATTTGTGAATAGAAAACTTGGGGAGGGTTTGCCAGAACAAAGAAATGTTTCTGCATGCAAAGATCTTCAATAAGTTAATCTGAGGTGGAATCATCTGGCTTCGGAAATCATGCCTCCTGGCAAAATCTGACTTTTTGCATTTCAACATCCTGAACTTTAGTCTTCAAGGAAGCTTTTGTGCTCGTGGGGCTCCGCCGCTCTCCCAAAAGGGAGCTCTTTAGAAATGATTGACGACGAGGCTGATTCCACCTTGGCGAAATTTTCATATGGGGAGGGGAAAGCGACGAGGAAAAGTCTCTTTGCAAAGCCACCGGACCCCTTTGCTGTCCCCATTCCCTCGCAGGAATCTTAATTGGATTAAAATACAAATCTGTATATTGTGATTTTGCATGCCATGGATCCCTCCCTCTTGTTTTTAGGCGCTTTGGCCGAGCTCAATGAAGTGCACGGTCAATGTTTGAGCTCTGCCTTTGGTGTCCCTCGGTTGGAGCTCATTAAGCATTCGGGGAATAATAATTCTGCGACTTGAACTTTGATCTGAGGAATCTGGGAAAGAAAGGGCCGGAAATTGCAGCAGCCTGATTAGCTACCCCAAGTTGATCAACTTTTCTGCCAGATGCAGGCAGAGCTCCCAGAGGCTCCAAGACAATGGTGGGGGTGAGGCAGAGCCGCCTGGGCCGTGTTGTGTCTGCGCTCCCATCACATCCCATTACCGTCTCCCATGCAGATGGCACTTTGAACCGCCCCACGGCCAACCAGAGCCTTTGTCCAAAACGTCTGCTTGGCAAAAAATACTGTCATTTATTTTAATTTTTTAAAAAAATCTGAAGTGTTTGCTGATTTTCGCACATTTGTGAGTTGTGCGGTTTCATTAGGGCTGGAAACATTGAATTATCTTGAGAAAACCTTTCCCTCAGAGCTTTGCCTGAGCTTTTCTTGAGCCTGACTCTGAATTTGGGGAAATTTTGGTGGGACAGTGAATTAAAGTGAGGCAGGACTGGGACAGGATGTGGAGYTTTACACGAGCAGTACTTTACTCCCCAGGAAGAAATTAAGATCGGGGCATAAAACCTAAAACGCCTCCATTTAGAACAAGGCAGGGGTTGTCGTGTATTTTCATTTTCCCYCAAAATACCAGGAGAATCTCAGCTGGAGTTCAAGCACATGTTGTGCCAGCCCAAACTGGGTGATGAACCAGCTTCAGAGCTGTGCTGTGCCTGCCTGATTTTCTGATTTGGGTTTTTCTGACCTTGGCGCTTGAAGCTCCCAGCTGTAACCRAGACACGAGTGCAGCAAAGCTGCTTCTCCCCAAGCACAGAGAGACTTGGAAATCTTCCTTCTTGGAAAGAGACGTCCCTGCCACCACCAGAACACCTCAGATAATTTCAGATAATGCTGAAATATTGACCTCTCCATCGCTGGGAAACCTTCCTGACTGTTGYTTTTCCTTTGAACTTCGCACACTTTTGGTTTCTGTCAAGAGACGCATCAAATGTCTACCTCAATATCCGAGGGAAATAAATATCCACAAGCTTAGTGCCATGTTTCTGGAGGCTTGGCCAGCTGGCAAGGCAGGAACGGGATGTGGAGCTTTTCCAGAAGGGCTTCTGATGAAGATGATTTTTTTTTTTTTTTCTCTTTCCTGCTAGAAATCAAATACTAAATATTGTAGTTGAAAACCCAAAATGATTTAGGTTCCAGCAAGAAGACATCGTGGTGCCTTGTGAGCTGGGATTGATCCCTCTTTGGTCCCTCTCCCTGCTCAGGTTCAGGGATGATGCCCTGCTCCATCCCATGGAAATGCACTCAGGATGTTTTCCAGGAGGGAAATCACTGTCAGAGCAAATAATATTGTTTGAAAGAAAGTTTCCTTTTCAAATGAGAAGCCGTAATAGGATTTTGGCAGGCTCCCATCTGCCTCCCATTGCAGTGTTRTGGTTGTGTGGAGCATCAGGAACTATCTTTAATGTGATTTTGGAAATTCTGTGTTGAGTGCCTGGCTCTCAGTTTTCATGCTGGAGAGGTGTCTCCCTGTCAGGGAGCCAAACATTCTGTCAGATCCYAAGTTTTCTGTCCCTATATAAAGCCGAGGTTCGGTTCCAGGCTCGGTGACGGAGGAAGCTGACACCATTCCAACATGTTGTTCATATCCTGAAGTCTTTTAATTTCCCCTGGCTGCTGTTGCAACAGCACCATTTCACTGAATAAATTAATCCCAGCCTAAGATTCGCTGCCTCAAAGCCCAGGTTCCACTTGTGACTTGGAGAAAGCACTTTCAGTGGGCGCTTTGTCATTATTTTCCCCCCTCCGTGGGTGAAATGGTTACAAGAACCTCTGCTATTGTTGCTGGAAAAAGTGGCTTCCTGTGATATAAAGTAATTTTTTCAAATAGGAAACATATGGCCTGTTCCYCACAACAAAGCAATGTTCAGGTGCTGGTGGCATTTGCCTCCAGTGCTGTTACAGGAAGCGATCTTGGAAAGCTGGTGGCAGAGGCTTTTCCACGCTCATTTTCAGGATGTGGGGCGGGGGGATGGAATCCAAACCCAAAATCAGAAATGCGTTTGCATTTTTAATTTCGGTGCGAGTTCTGTGCTGTCCCTGCTTTAGGAGTCTCTGCTGGGCATCCCCTGTGAGCTGCAATGAATAAATCCTGTGTGAGGTTTGTTTAATACTCATCTGAGGAACAAAAAAACCCAATAATTTCATGGTGGGATCCTTTCTCAGGGGTTGGTGTCTCACACAAGGAGGGACAGGAAGGGGGGAATGGCTCCAAACTGCAAATAAAAAGGCTTAGGTTGGATATTAGGGAAAAAAACATTACTCTGGTTGTGGTGAGGCCCTGGAACAGGTTGCCCAGAGAAGGATGGGGCAGCCCTGGAATGTTCCCTGCCTCTCCTGTGGCTTTTTGGGAGCTCCAAGAGCTGCTGGGGTCATTATTCTTTCTGGGTTACATTGCTCTGGTTGTGGTTCTTAACCTTCCTAGAGCCAGGAATTGGACTGAACCACAGTTGGGGATTTTATTTTTATACTCCACCGCTGGCATTTTTGCTTCTAATTATTATCAATATTTACCTTTCTTTCCTTTGTGAGCCAAGGATTCTCCTGAGTTCTGGCTGAAAACTTGAATTTTTAAAGTGGTGTTGATCAGAGCCCAAATATTCAGGTCATTTCTCAGCCTGAGCTTAGGTTGGGCTTGCAGGCCAAAGTGAAGCTGGTCAGGAGCTGATGGGGATCTGAGGATTTGGGATCTGGGGATTTGGGATCCAGGGATTTGGGGTCCAGGGATTTGGGATCTGGGGATTTGGGATCCGGGGATTTGGGATCCCTGTACTCCCAGGGAGATGTGCACAACAAACCAGGGATGTGCAGAATCTACTCCACCGGTGTGGGGATCACATTCCTTTGGTGTCAAACCACCAAAACTCATGGTTGTTTTCTGTCCCTTCCCAGAATTTTTCATTTGGGGTTGTTCAGAGTGCTGCACACCCCGCTCCCTGCCTTCATTATTGCTGTAACCCAATTAGTGCTCCCACATCTGCAGCTTCTTCATCTACCAAAGTGCCATGGCCTTACCCCTTTGGAGAGTCACAGCTGAAGAAATGGCACGGTGTGGGGAAAAAAATCCTCAGGATTTGGAGTGACTTTTGGGTCAGGAAGGATTGGTTTTGCCCCATATTTCAGGAGCTGACACCAGGAGTGATTTTTGTTTGGCAGTGAGCTCCGAGGAGGCGRACTGCTTTGACTTCCAGCATCAGGAGATAAATAGACAAGAATTCCAAGGTTTTCCAGTGGAAATCCTGAATCCTGCAGGAATCTTCTGCAGAGCTGCAGCAAGTTGCAAAGAGACAGCGCAGCTCAGCAGGATTGATGAAGTGCCTGCAACTCTGCGTCGGAGATGGGGCCGTAATAAAAGTGCCAAACCGGGGAGAAGAGCGGGGCTGCTGCAAACTCAGCGTGGCTGAAGGGAAAAAAAAATGCACAGGGTAATTTATGGTCGATGAAGAACCATCAGCAGGAGAGAGGGAGCCTAATTGGGCCCGATTAATTAGGTGTGGGACTGAAAGGTTGGTTTTGTGCAGCTCCAGCCGTGGAGTCACYGAGGCTCTCGGAGGGCTCTGGCTGYGAAACCTTGAAATGAATTTTAATTGTTGGTTCGAAGCTCTGTTCTAAATGGGAAAAATGCTCTGGATAGAGCTGGGGTGGGAATGGCACCAGCAGCTTCCAGAGGCCTCACCTGGGTGCTGCTCTGAGGGCCTGGAATTGTTTTGGAATTGGGGTTTGAAGGCGTTTGTGCTGTTGGAAAGGACAGGGTGGGGTGGCACAGCCCTGTCACCTCCAGAGATCCCTTCCAACCTCAACTCTTCTGKGATTCTGTGCCCACCCAGACCCTCAGCAGCCCCCCCAAAACCTGCAGGTGGTTTAACACCCCTCCCCAGCCCCATAAACACAGCACCCTGCTGCTGACAAAGAAACCTGGGCTCATTCCCAGGAAATTCTCCCTTCTCCCCAACCTTGGGAAGCGTTAAATCCATGTGGGTACGGCGGGATGGAGAGAGGGAAACAGCAACATCTTCCAGAAATGAGAAGATTCAGAGGGATAAAGCACAAAGAAGATGTTTTTTATGGGGCTGGGTGAGGCTGCTGTGCACACAAGGGATCCCGGCGCGCTGATAAAAGGACAATTCCATGTGATGTCATTCCCTGCACTCCACACTGAAGCTCCGTGTGGTCAGTCTGGGGG
This sequence comes from Malurus alboscapulatus, assembly GCA_025434525.1. Classification (NCBI taxonomy): domain Eukaryota; kingdom Metazoa; phylum Chordata; class Aves; order Passeriformes; family Maluridae; genus Malurus; species Malurus alboscapulatus. Next base: position 1,909,565 of record JANSVG010000029.1, on the reverse strand, counting down.
GAGCAGAGAGGAGGAGGTGGAGAAGGGCATCCCAGAACGGGAATGTTTTCACAAATAAAGGAACAACAACGACAACAACGAGAAAAACCCGCTCCGGCTCTCCCTGCCCCGCTCCGCCGGCAGTGCCCGGCTCCGCCTGCGCAGCCCCAGAGGCCGCAGCTTGTCCTACAAAAATGATTTGTTAGACAAGTCCAGCCGGAACTGGGAGCAGGGGGAGGTGGCTGCGAGGAGCCGGGGCGGAGGGGGAGCTTTGGAATGGGTTCAGCAATGACTGATGGGCTCGGCTGAAAATTTTATCTGACTACTACCTTATGGAAAGGGAGGGGGGGATGAGGAGGGGAAAGGGGGAGAAGTGAGAAAAGGTAAATGGAGAAAGGCTGGGCTGTCTGCTCTCCTCCAGCGTCGTGATATTTTATTTTTTACCGCTAAATGCAAAATTGATTTTTTTTTAGATGCATTAAAAAAAAAAAAGGCAAAGAAAAAAAAACAAAAACAAACAAAAAAAAAGGCAAGCAGCCTCTACCTCTCTCTTCTAATTCCCAGACAAAGGAAGCTGCAGCAGACACCCCAGACAATGGATAGTCCTGTCTCCCTTAAGCATTTGCCTTTCTCAGCAGTTAAGGTTAAAAAAAAAAAAAAAAATGGACCAGAAAACCCTAATTGAAGGAATGAATTAAAAAAGATGACCCCGGAAAACGTGGCAGCCTTTTTATTTGATGAGGAATCAAGTTCACAGCGTGTCAGCAGAGGTGCTGCGCTTCGGGCTTTTATTTGTTTCCCGGCAATAAGAACATTCCTTTTCAGGCTGATATCATCCTCTCATCTTCTCCCTCCCTCTTTCTATCCCTCTCTTCCTCGTCTCGCATCCTTTTTCCTTCCTCCCTTTTTTCTCCCTCACCCCCTCGCCCTTTTTCCTCTTTGCTCGCCAGTTCAGGCATTCTCACATACATTACCCCTTCCTTTCATCTCGGGAATGACCTGAAATGACCTTTTGCCTGGCACTAGACGTGACTTAACTGATAATAGCAGATACTTGGGGGCCTCAAGCGGTGGCTTGTCTCGGCACGTAGAGGGAGGGGAAAGAAAGAGGGGGAAAAAAAAAAAAAAAACCTATTTTTTTTTTTTTTTTTGGTAGGGAAAGCATGGGTTTCTCCCTTTGCAGCAGCATTTCCTGCGAGGTAGCAATTAATGCCACTTTGTGCTGCTCGTTGCCCGTGAGATAAAATCCTTCAAAAGCTTTCCCGGGAGTGTCGAGGAGCAAAAAGAAGGGGGGAGAGAGAGAAAAAAATCTGTCTGCAAGTGGTTAAAAACTGCACGGCATCGTTTTGATGCCACTGGCTACTGGTGCTCTGCATTGCGTCTCCGCCGTCTTTGTGCTCCCAATACTTGTTGGAACAGCACAAATGTCCTTCTGTCTCCAATAATCGCCACTTTTAGGTGACTAATCTGGGCGAAAGGTTATTATTTGGCTCCTTAATGTCCCTCGGAGCCACCGCGGCAGAGATAAGATTGCAGCCGGCCCCGCTGGGGCTCGGATTTTTTAATTTTCACTATTTATTTGGATACTCGGTGAGGCTGGGTGAGTTACCACAGCAACGACTCTGAGTCTTGAACATGAAAGGGCTCTTATTGTGCCATGTGGTGCCTCAGAGATACAGAGAAAGAAGGAGGCGGGGAGGAGAATTCCTCTTTAGAGAAACAATAGCCAGACATTATGTGAACTTTTGGGGCTTTATAATGAAGTTTGAAGCGGGGAGAGGAGGGGAAAAAAGAGTTAGGGGAGTCTGCAGTGCAAAAAAACCCCTAAATGTGCTGACTTAGAGAAGTTTGGGAAGAGAGGTGTATGGATAGAAATATTATAATTATGGAATATTAGACTATTACAGGATTACAGAAGTAGAAATTAATGAAGTGGGATATGAAAGCTGAATGGATATATTTGTGTTTAATTCTTTTCTCTGATCGTTCAGCCTCGTGGGGCTGCCCAGGCAGATCAGAGCTCAGGAGCAGAACCCAGGGTGCATTTTTCTACTTTTTTTTTAGCTTTAATTTCATTTTTTGAACTTTGTTCTGCCCTTTCTTTGCAGAGAAAGCCAAAGGGGTGGGTGTTCCGATGGCAGCAAAGGTGCCACGGTGCGGTCTGGTTCCCATTGTCCCGAGGAGCGGCTCTGCAGCTGCAGACAATGGGAAAACGTGGATAATGGGGTTACTAAAGGGTGCAGGGCTGTGAAAGGCTGCGTGTGGCAGCGAGCTGGGTGCAGGGCTGCTCGTTAGTTCCGATTTTCGGCCACCTTGGCTGTCCCCAGTGCCACCCCAGTGTCCCCGTCCCGCGTTCCCGGTGTCCTACGGGGGATTTTCGCTCCTGTGCTGGGTTGGGTTTTGCTCTCCTGTGCTCTGTGGCATGGTCGGATTCCCACTTTGGGTAAAACTGGGTGCAAAAATACCCCAAATATCCCAAATACCCCAAATACCCGGGCATTAATCCCAATCCCAGCCCTGCCAAACAGGTCTCCAGCCTTTTTTGGGGTGAACATCCCATTTTCTCCTCCCCAGCTGCCCTGACCCTGCAGAACCCGAATCCTGCCACCCTCTCACCTGCTGTACCTCAGRGAGAACCCATTTCCTTTCCAAACACCCATTTTTGAGTCAATTCGGGTTTTTTTTTTTTTCTCCCAACTCCAGCTCCAGGCATGCCCAGAGTTTGGGCTGAGGGCAGGGAATGTGGGATGGAGCTGCTGGAGATGACAGCTCTGCTGCCTCAGCTTCCAGGGCTCGTCCTGCTCATCCTGAGGTGCAGGGAGGTGTTTTCCATGATATTGTGGTTTTCCAGGATCTGTTGCTGCTGGGCAATCCCCAAAATTCCCTGTGAAACTCATCYCCATCTCCCACCCTTAGACAGCATTGATTTGGGGTGATTCTGCATCTCGCTCTGCAATTTCCACCCTTCACTCATCACAACCGAGCAAAGGTCTTGGAGTTCCCCTAAAATTTCCAGGGAAATGCCAGCTTTTGATAAAGGAAAAGGGATTTCACTGGAAGTTGGTGTTGTTTCAGCAACTTTGAAACCACCCCGAGTCATTTGCAAAGTGCTTCCTGTTCCTCTCTGCACTGTGATGGGCAAATCTCAATGTAATATTTCCATTACATTAATATCAGACACAAAGAAATATAAATATGGCTTTATCAGTTAATTTTACGGGTGTAACCATCTCTTGTGGAGTCTTTGGAGGGTTTAATCTCATCAGCTGGTTACAGATTTGTCCATATTTTGTGTAAATTGAATATTTGCTGCATTATTTTTTTATAACAAAATTCCTTTTCCCCCACCACTATAGTGAAACTTTAAATTTTGGATAACACCATCCTTTCCTTCTCCAGCACAAGTTCAAACTCCTTTCTTAATTAATTCCCTGGGCTTCCAGCTCTTCTTTTAAGAATCCCATAGCTAAATCGAGTGAGGTGGATTAAATTTTGGTTGCAGGTGGAGAACGAGGCCAATCGTGGTTTTTTGCCTGAAGTAAAGGGGATTTCACATTCCCCAGGATGTGCCAGTGGCTKCTGTCTGAGTCCTTCTGCAGCAGGAAATATTCCTGGTTCCTCTCATTTCTGGGGTGCTGAAGTTGGGCTCAGATCTGTCAGGATAATGTCAGCACTAAACTTCCCTCTAATTCTGCAGCTGCATGTGATAGCAAGATTAAGGGAAAAAAAAGTTGGGTTAAATCGCTGATCTCTTTATCAATWTGGAAAAAGGATGCGGTGGAGAAGTGATTTGGTTCTGATGGTGGTGAGGTTGAGGAAAAATGGGTGAAAAGCATCATTTTATTGATTGTTCCTATACCAGTTACCTTAAATATGGTGCCATCCTCCTTGTCACCCCTGCTTTGGACCAAAGGCCACATCTGTCACCAAAATCCCAAAGTTTCCTGATTTCCTGAGCACCTGAAAGCAGCCAGGAGGGAGCATTGGATGGAAAGAGGATGTGAGGCCACTCCAAAAACTCCTAATCCGGTTTGAATCCTGTATTTTCGGATTATTATATATATTACAATACATATGTTACATATTATGAATATATTATTATATAATATATTATTAGATAGTACATATTACATATTATTAATATATCGTTACATATTATTATATATTACATATTATATTTTATTAAAATATTATGAATAATATATAATAATATATATAATTGTTATATATCCCTTGCTACAGGACAGCAGACACTATGCAAGAGGAATAGTAACAGCATAGGGGACATGGCAGAAATAGTTTTAAATTCTAAGGAATTGTCCTTTTTTTATTTTAAAAGGTGTGTCTGTGGCACCCTGAGTGCGTGGTTTAGTGGTGGGCCCAGAATTGCAGGGCTCAGGGTTGGACTGGGTGAGCTTGGAAATGGATCATTCTCAATTGAAATGGTTTTATGGTTTAATATAGAAACTCTTCTGTAAAAATGTACCTGTGAACTCCTCACATACAGGGCTTTATCARGAGAAACTCGGTCCAAACTGCATCCAAAATAACTGTTTGTTTTCTCCTGATGGCTRGGTTATATTCATTAACAATTATAACTTAATTGCATTAATTCCTGGTGTGCTGGTGGAAGAAGAACAGGCTCCAGCAGAAAAGCCTGGAGCAGCCTGGAGTGCTTTTTCCTCCCCTTCTCTGAGCTTCTAAACCTTGTTTCTCTAACCCTTATTTGTGTGTAATTGCTTGTTTAAACACCAAAAAAAGCTCCAAACACTTTACCACCAGGTGTAGCATTCAATACTGAGAGTTTTAATCCTGACTCTTCTACAATCAGGGATTTGTGGAGGTTTGGAAGTGCCTTCCAAGTAAACACCAAGCAAAGTTCTGCCTGCACGAGAGCTCGATGGAGATGTTCAGTGCATTTATTACATTTATCTCAGTAAAAAATGAAAAGTTTTCACCTCCCTGGTAGTTACTCCAAGGTCTGCAGTGATCTGAAGCTGCATGATTTCACCCCGGCACCTTAAAAACTTTAAAATCACTAAAAGAGCTCATTTAAAATAATTAATTAAAGTATTATATAAATAAATAATTAAATGAAGTATTATATGTGGTGCAGAGTTAAGGGGGTGATGCAGCCACACATCATTTGCAGGACAAGGGACTTTTAAATTCATGGGACATGAGACAAACATCCCCTGACACTCGCTTTGACCCTGCAAACTACTTAAATGGGATAAGCCAAGTTACCAACAGGCAAAGAAAGGAGAAGGGAGATATTGAGAAGAAAAGAGAGGTTTTGGGATAAATCAGTGACCAGGCAGTGGCTTGAAAAGGCAAGGAGTGTGTATTTGATGGAAAAAAAAATAACTTCAAAAAAAAGTAGATGCATTTGGGTGAGAGTTAAAAATCAACTGGTGCAAGCTGAAGCTGCTTGGGAATTTCTGGATAAAGAAATTTCCATTGTGAAGTGTCAATGTATCCAAAATTGAAGAGTTCAGCTCAGTTTGAATGGCATTTTCCAGGTGGGATGAGGAAGCATCTTGCTTTTTTCTGTCAAATAACATTGATTACTCCAGTTGAGGTAGTCACATTTAAAATGCTCCATCTGGGGCCACCTTGGCTCCTGGGTTTGCATGTGGGAATTCGAGGTTGGTGGCCAAATTCCGGCCAAGCATGGCTTCATTTAGCTTGGAAAAATCCATCAGAGGAAGGCAGCAGATTCAAAGAAATCTTGAAGTTTTTCTAAAATTATGGGATCAAGGAAAATCAAACTCCTGACCTGGTGTGGGTTTTGTAGGGCTGGTTGGATTTAGGGTCCATTCTTGTGCCACTGTGATGTTTAAAATATCCTTCCTTTCACTGTGGGATGCTCCTGGTGGTTGTTTTCTACTCCAAACTTCATGTTCAACTCTGATATTCTCTGCTCAACTGAGGCCTCTCTCCCAGGCTGGGATTAGGCACCAGAAAAGTATTTAATGCTGTAGGGATTATATGTATTTATATAGATATAGATATATAGATATAAATATAGATATAGAGATATAGATATAGATATATAGATATAGATACAGATATAGATATAGATATAGATATAGATATAGATATAGATATAAATATAGATATAGATATAGATGATATAGATATAGATATAAATATAGATGTAAATATAAATATATACATAGGTAGTTTGGTGAATTTTTGTGCACATCTCACCGTTCCCCTCAGTTCCTCCCCTCTCCTTCCCCATGGCTTTTGGGGTTTTGACAAGGATCTCTTTATCCAGATATGCAGCCTTAATTTCCTTCATTGAATTCCCAACAGCAGCAGGACCAAAGTCCCTTTAACCCAGGCCTTGCCCTGCCCAGCTCTGAAGGTTCCTCCTTGGCATCCCTTGCTCTCTTAGCTGGTCCAGCTGATCTCCTGGAGGCTTCTCTCTTGGGGACATTTGGGGACACTCCTTAATCCAAAACCTCAGGGAGCTTTTCCCCTTTTCCATGGGTTGAGGTCTCCCTGGTCGCTTTTTCTCTCAGTGCAAGGCTGGATAAGCTTTGCTGGAGCAGCAGGGTCAGCTCCACCCACCACCAAAAGACCCCCAGTCATATCCCACCCCCAAATTCCCAGAGCCTCTCCTGGGGCTGGTCAGTGAGCCTGGAAAAGCTGGGATGTTCCTCCAGACTCTCCCACGCAGAACATGATTTTTGCAGCTCCATCAGGAGCCCAGGAGCCCAACTCCTGCTGAAAACCGAGAGATTTGAGGCTTCTGGATCCCTGGAAGCCTTTTGAAAAGCTTCTCTGTGGCCAAAAGCAAACATGGCAGTTCAGAGGCCCAGAAACCGAGCCCCACCCTTCGGAGCCTTTCTTTAATTTGTCCTTCCCCACCGAGAATTGAAAGATGGACACGTTTGAGCGCTGAGAACAATGGGGATTCAGACAGAATTCCTTGGGAAATCCAATTTTTTCCCTCTGTAGCACTTCCAGCTGCCACGAGGCAGCTTGGGCAGGTAGAGCCAAGCTGGCCGTGCTGGCACGTGGTGGAAAAAYCGGGATGCGCCTCCAACCCCGCGGGCAAAGACGGTTCTGTAAATAGCGTGGCCGCGATTCAAGCTCTCRCAGCGCCGCGGGAAGGCGTCCAGGCTGTTCTGGTGTCGGCAGCGGGAGCAGGAAGGAGCTTTCTGCCCTTTCCTGGGGGGAAAAGAGAGAGGCAAAGCTGTCCCAGCTGGAGCTGTCGGCGCTGGGAGGAGCAGGCGTTTGGCGCTCGTGGGATGTGGCGGCTTCTGGAGGAACAATGGTCCSGTCCTGGATGTGGTGCCGGTGCCCTGGTGGGCTCTGGTGCCACTCCAGAGCCTCTTCTGGCTCTGTGCCTCAGGGCACAGCTCTGCTGGTTGAACACAACATGTGGGCACCAACCCAAACCCCAAAAAAATCCTCCGTCCAAAGCTTGTCCCACTCCCTGTGGGTTTTTCCTCACCCAGGTTTCCCCCAGCCCTGCTCCTGGAGGATTCCATGTTCTCCCCTCCCTCCATCAGGGAGGCACCTCACAGCTCCCAAAAATGGGACAGATCCCTTTTTTCCTTCCCCTTTCCATCCTGCCCAGCTTTCTGCTGGTTATTACAGAACTGAAGGGGCRTTTAAGGACCTCAGGCATTGAGTGGAGTTACCTGGCATGGAGCAAGCTGGAGCTTCCAGTCCCAGCTGCAGAGCCACGGGGAGGAAACGAAATTACTCAAAACCAGATGTAATCTGTGTGTCAGAACAGAAAAAAAAAAATATAAAATATATAAAAATACTTATAAAAAATAGATTTATTTTCAGATGGAGACATAGCTGCATTTCTGAGCTCATTTTTGAGGCACTGTCGCTTTGGCAGCCAGCGCTCCATAGAATTTCCCCTAAATCGCTGCAGAGCGGGGTTTTGTGGCCTCGGATGCCCTGTAGGATTCTCCTTGAAGCAGGAAAAGCGTTTTCCACTTGGCCACGGGGCCGTCTGAGCGCYGGGCCAGCACTGTGCTCAATAAAGGCTGTGCCAGGCACTGCTGGGTAATTGGGCATGAAGGGAACCGCCGCCTGCTCCCCCTGTGCGGCTCAGACAGGGAACATTTACCATGTGCCCACAGCTCCCGGGATGGAACACACCCAGAAAACCCAGAGAGAGGACACGGGGGGCTGGGGGGCTGCAGAGAGGGTTTGGGATTGCTCTGGGTGGGATTTGGGTTGGTGACGGTGGAGTTGGGGTTGGTGAGGATGGGATTTGGGATTGGTGAGGATGGGACTGGGGTTGGTGAGGATGGGACTGGGATTGGTGAGGATGGGACTGGGATTGGTGAGGATGGCATTTGGGATTGGTAAGGATGACATTTGAGGTTGGTGAGGTTGGAATTTTTGTGAGGATAGGATTGGGATTGGGGAGGATGGCATTGGGGATTTTTTAGGGTGGGATTTGGATTGGTGAGGATAGGATTTGAGATTTGTGAGGATGGGATTTTGAGGATAGGATTGGGATTGGTGAGGATGGCATTTGTGAGGATAGGATTGGGATTGGTGAGGATGGCATTGGGGATATGTTAGGATGGGATTTGGGATTGGTGAGGATGGGATTTGGGATTTGTTAAAATGGGATTTGTTAAAATGGGATTTGGGATTTTTTAGGAGGGGATTTGGATTTGTGAGGATGGCATTTGAGGTTGGTGAGGATGGGATTTGTGAGGATAGGATTGGGATTGTTGAGGATGAACATTGGGATTTGTAAGGATGGGATTGGCGAGGATAGGATTGGGATTGGTGAGGATAGGATTGGGATTGGGGAAGATGTCCTTTGTGGTTGCAGCTTGAATGTCCCACAAGTTCTTGACAAGTGGCAGGAGGCTGCATGCTTCAACTGAAATCCCCACAATTGTGTGTCCAAGCCTCGGGTCCACAGTTCAGAGCTCGAGGGTGAATCCTTCCAGCCCCACTCTCCATGGCCAGCAATGAACACCTGACGGGTTTAGCTCTTGGCACATCCCAAAAAAGCTCCTGAGAAAGGTCCAGAGAAGATAAAATTCCAATTTAGCTGCCTGTCAGCAAAGTCCCCTGTTTCCTTCATGCATCCGAGGGGAATTAGGGACTTTCCTGGCCAAAGGAGAGTTTTGGGATGTGAAGTGGAAAAAGGGAAAAAAAGCCTTTTGGTTGCTGCATTTGGGTTTAATTAGCCAGCCATGGCTGCTCCTCCAAACCGGCCCCAAAACTTTCTCTGGGAGTTTCCAAAACCTCCTGGAGCTCTGTGTGCTGGAAATGCAGCACAGCTTGGTCTTCTCATGCAGGGTTGGGACTTTGCCTTTTGTGCCCCAAATGGAAAAAGGGAGACCAGGGATGTGTGGGCAAGGAAACAATTTTTTAAAGAAATGACATCACTTGGTCACACTTAGGAGTGAAGTGGTTCTGAACTGTATTAGTGTGAATATTTTCCCACTGTCAAAAATATATTTTGAATGTTTTGTGCTGTCAAAATCTGCAGGCTCAATTGGGTCTGTGTTCTCAAGGTCCGGGCTGTTTGGGCTCCAGAAATGGAATTTCTGACATGGTTTGTCCTGCTCAGATCAGGACCCACAGCCCTGTGGAGCCTGGCTTTGCTCAGGCACTGGGGTCATGATGGGTTTTAAACTATTTTAAAATTTAGAGTGAAATTGAGGCCTCAGAGTGTGATTGGGATTGGTGCTCCTTTCCCTGACAACATTATGGCTTGGGTTATTTCATTTTAATTCTCAAATTTGCCGTTCTCCTGAAGGCTTTGACAGAGCAACAGAGTCTCCAGGACAAAAATTCTTCATTTCTACTCCGATTGTGGAGGAGAACTGAGACTGAGACCAAAGTGGAACCTCCAGGAAAAAAAAACTGAAAAGCTYGAAATGCAATAAAAACCTTTAAAAACAAAACCCAATTTTGCAGAATTGCTCCTCCTCAGCAATTCCCCGTGAATTTGGGGAGGGGGGCTTGCTGCTGCGCGGGGCTGAGGCACAGCAATGGTGTAAATTGCAAGCTGAAGTGCCAAAACCAGTCTGGCCTGTGCAGGTCACTGGAGTAGACACAGCTCTTGCCTGAAAGCATTTGTAATCTAAAACCCCGGCGCTATTCCCGCTGGAGGTAATGACAAAACTCCATGTGATTGCAAACGGAACAGGATTAGACCCAAACTAAATAAAAGGAGCTTTTTTTTTTTTTTTTTTTTTTCCTTTTTTTTTTTTTTTTTTTTTTTTTTTTTTTTTTTTTTTTTTTTTTTTTCTTTTTTAAGTCACCAGATACTCCTTCCCTACAATTCAAACAGCTTTTGTTCGGGAGTCCGAGAACTGAGCTCAGCCTGAAAAAAAAAATAAAAAAATAAAGCAAGACAAAACTTTCCTCACTTTTGAGCAGGTTTGGAAAGACAAGATCCGAAAGAGAATTCCCATCTGTTATTGGAGCATTTAATCATCCTCCAAAAAGCCGGCGCGGTTTTTATTTCCTCGGGGGAGCGAGCGGCACAAAGCAAACTCCGCCAAAGTGTAGAAAAAACTGGCGGCGATGTCCTGTTTGACAAACTGACCCGCGGGTCACAACCTGCGTTTATTGATCCGGGGGGCCTTGTCTGGGTGCCGGGCATGTTTTCTGGACTTTGGTTTCAGCCGCATTCCTCACTTCTGAAAGAGGGGGGTGTGGATTTCTGCGAGGAGCAGCCACTGGGAAGGAAGTAATGTTCATTAAGTGTGCAGGCAGTGCGGGACGAAGCATGCTCCGTGAAAAAAGCTTCGCCTCCCCTGCCTGTCAAGCCCGAGGTTTGAACCCGCTCCAGAATGCCGGATTTACTTTTCAGGAAGAAACCGTACCTGGCTGGGCTGCATTTTTTYCCCTTCCCTCCTCAAGCGGGTGGAAACAATATTCTTTTGATGCGGGTRATGCCTTCCTGCGAGTGGGGATCTTGCGCTGCGAGAAGGAGACAAACTTTGCTACCTGTGAAGCGAAGACTGCTTAGGTCAGTACGAGGGGGCGCCGAGGAACTTTGCCGGCCGCTTTTTGTGACTTTTGAGCTCCCTATTTCTGCTCTTCTCTGTCCCTTTYYSTCTCCAGCAGAGCTGAACTTTTTTKKGGGGRAAAAAARRRAAAAAAAGTTCARCAGCTCTCTGYTYGTTTGTTCGTTCTCTCTGCTGAAGGTAAACTTGGTTTAAGTGAGAACAGCCTGACTTTGCTGCGAGCTGAGCTTAACTTTTGCAAAGTCGAATTGCTGCCAGAACAGAGACTTCTTTTCTTTACTTTTTCTTCTCTTTCTTCTTCTATTCTACATTTTTTTAGTGATTCCTATAATGCAATCCTGGGCTTCCAGCGTGTGTTTTAAAAGCCTGTTCCCCCTTCTCTCCCCGCCCTCTGCCTTAGAGCTGAAAATGAGACTCATTCTTGAATAATAAACTCTGTGTTATCAAGCAAATCTTGTGGCTCGTTCATGTGATTGTTCCCAGTCCCTGCACCGATGTTTTTTGCCTTTTAATACRTTTTCCAGTTCTTTCTGAAAAAGGAATTGCAAAACTGTTAAYAGAGAGGTGAGAGAAAGCAATTTGAGTTGATAACTAAATTTTACTYGATGGCTGCATTTTTAAGCTTTTCAATTTTTTAAGTGCTCTCTAGTTTTTGCTTTTAAAAGCACATTTAGGAYTCCTGTCTCTCGAGGATTTGAAATATTCCCAACCTCAGAATGGGAAAAGAGRWTTTTTCTCTGTTTTTGTGAGACTTTGTGCTGCCTAATGGAGATTTTTCTGAACGTAGGCCAAATGGTCAAGAAACAAAACRACCACTGAATAAGAAGTGAAATGGACTCAAATAATTAGAAACTGCCTGCAGTTAATGATTGTTTGAAGTGGGTCAGAAACATTTGGCAGCTTCTGGTGTTAAATTTTGTTCTCGGATATGCTTGGGAATGGTTATGGGGCTTATYAAAAGTTTGGATTTAAGTTTGTGTGCTTGAGGAGTGGGTACAGACGCGGATATTTGAATTTTAGAAGCTAAAGAAAGGATTTAAACACACTCAGACACAAATCCCTTGTGTTTAAAAGCTGTTTATTTATGATTTGGTTGTTGTAAGGTGGGAGTTAACCCACGTGAAGGATCTCAGTAGGAAAAAGGGGACAGCAGGTATGATGTGCGTTCCTACTCAGAGGATTTGGGGTGCAGAGTATCTTTAAAAAATCCACTTTGAGTTTTGCTGCTGCTCACTCAAACCCAATCTCTGTGTGCCCAGGGGCAGAGGAGCAGTGGGTTTTGCTGGATTTCCCACTGGGATTACCTGCCCTGTGCCAGGGAGGGACAGGGAGCAGCCAGGCTGGGCAGAGCAATCTGCAAACACCCAAAACTGGGGTGCTCTGAGCTTTCCCTGCTTCACCCCGAGATATCAGGGGTTTGTGATGAGGGGAGACTGGGGAAATGCCTTTGGATTTGGATTTGGGGGCCTGGTGGGGATCGTGGAGCTGCAGATGGTGTGGCCACAGGGTTCAATCCCCTCCGTGCATTCCAGCCTCCATTTCCTTGCCTGGGAAATGGGGAGGGTCCTTGCTGAGGCACTTTGCATATTTATGGCAGAAAAAAAAAAAAAACCAAACCTTTGAGAGGAGAGATAAACCCAGGCTGCACAACTGCACATCCTCCTCTGGGTTTTGAACACGGGCTTTGGGTGGCCCAGATTTATCCCAAATCCAGGGGAAAAGCAAAGCCTGGTCCTCATCCAGCATGGGCTCCCCCATTGTTTCTTTGCAGGTGTGCAAATTGCACAAATCCAGCTCTGCACCGACTCACTTCGTGTGCAAAATGATGATTCAGGGCAGGAAATGTTTGGGGATTATTTAATTTCCCTTCCTCGGGTTGGGATTTTGCGATTGATGGGTTTGCAGGGGTTGGAAGTGGAAACCAACTCGTGGTCCATGGAGGTTGGGCTTTACCCACCCTGCCTGTGACGTGGAATATTCAGGTCCATTAAATGGATACCAGCCAGATTTTGGCCAAGAAACCATTTGGCCTCCTGTCCTCCTTTATTTTCATCCTTAATTACCGATCTATTTCTTCCTTCACCTCCCCAGGTGCTCCCAAGGCAAGTCTGTTCCTGTTCCTTGGTTAGATTGAAATCCTTCTTTATTTTTAAAACAAGGGAGGGGAATTCCACAGTTCCTGGAAAGGCCCAGGTCTTTCTAAGGTTTCTTTTGCCATTTCTAAGATTCCATTTACTATTTCTAAGGTTTCATTTACCATTTTTAAGGTTTCTTTTACCATTCCTGAGACTTCACTTAGCTCCACAGTGGAACAAGCAATTACAAACTTGTATAACCTCATTTTTTGCCTTTCATTTTTGTTTTCTGAAACAATTTAAAAGGGGAAAAAGCTTCCTGTGTCTCTCTGAAGYTCCACTTATGAGTTTGTTCTCTGCAATGGAGATGTCTCTGTCTGAATCAACAGGCAGGGGTGAAATTTGGATGGAGGGAGCAGGATCTCATCCCCTTGAGCTGTTCCTGCTTTGGGATGCGCAGAGCAGGGATCTGACACTTTTGGAATTCTGGAGCACTTCAGGCAGCTCCCAGTGCTCACAAATCTCTTTTATTTTTTGGAAGATGGGGATTTCTTGGAGCATTTTGAGCATCAGGATATCAAGATCCATCTGAAACACCCTGGCTCAGTCCCTTGGGAAAGGAAAAGAGCYCCCACAAGGGTGGATCTCTGCTGGGTTCTGGATGGGATCTGTGCAGATAAAGGACCCTGGGATTGCTGGAATGTTCTCCAAAGAACAGGATTTTCTGAGTTGAGGGGCTCAGGGAAGTGTGAAACAAGGGAGGATTGATTTCAGAGGGAGCTGCGCCAGATGAGGACATGGAATCTCTTTGGAGGAGGCATTAAGAATTGATTTTTTTTTATTTCTAGTGCAGAAGTGCAAGGAAAAAAAACTTCAAATGGTTCCACAGGCAGTGTTTGAGGGTATCTCAGGCAGAAATGACCATCATCATCCTCCTCTTGTCCTTGGGAAGAACCCAGGAGCAGCAGGACAGGCCTGGAGCCCATTCTGCCCAATGTTTGACCAGGATCCTGTGCACAAACCACTCTTGGGAACATCTCACACATTTCCCTTTGCTGTCCCCACTGTGACCACCTGGAGCTGCAGGGAACGAGCCACGGAGGAGCTGCAAACCTCTGGGCTGATAAAATCACCTTTCCAAGTGCACAATAAAACCCTTCTCCCTCAAGGTGTTGAATTTACCCCGATTTCTCCTCCTCGTTGGGACAGTGACTGTGAGCTGAAGTCAATCCTGGTGTTAACAGCCAATTCCTCCCTTTATTTTTGCAGGTAGCAGTGGAAATGAAAGCAATTCCATTTCCCCCATTGCTCACAGGCTCCAGGAATGTAAGTACAAATGCCATTTCTTCTGTCACAGGTGGAAGTGTGAGTGTGACCATCCAAGCCCACCGTGTGTTAATGTTCTGTGGGTTTTTTTTTTTTTTTTTATTTAAGAAAAGCAAACAAACAAAGAGGTCAGGGGAAAGTTACTGGTTTGACATTTTCTCGCTGGCTTTGCAGAAAATCAGGGTTCATTTGGATTTTGATCCAGCTGCTTTTGGGCTGGAGTTGTCTCTGGAGAAGTCGGGGAGGGACAGGAGAGGAGGGAAAGCTTTTAGCTCTGTCTGTTGAGAAACCTCCTGGGTGGCAATTTCAAAAACTCCTGCGGGACCGAGAAGCTGAACTCCTATTTTTAGAAGGATTGCTGGAGCTGAAATCAGCCTTTAAAGCTTTTAGGAACCTGGAAAGGCAGGTGGGAACCCCGTGGGAGATGGGAAGTGTCTGAGAAGGTTCTGAGCTTCGCTCTGAGAGTTCATTCTGAACTCACCAGAGGGACATTAGCAAAACCCACTTGACTCCTGCATCAATCTGCCCTTATCCAAATCCTTGTAATTCTTGCTTCTCCTCATTTCAGAGGATTTGGGATTCTGAAATACTGAAGCCTGAGTTCGAGTAAAGCGATTTGAGGAAAGTGTTTTTTGAGGAAAATGATTTTTTTTTAAACTTCATTCACTTGCAAACTAAATTCAGTAAAACCTAAATCAAAATTTCTATGATTTTGGATGGATTTTAAATCAYATTGCTTTCAAATCACAAATGAAATTAAGGAATGCAACACAGATTTCAGTGTCTGTTGGTGCCTCGTTTCAAAGTTCACTGAAGTTCAGGWTTTTTTTTTTTTGTTTGAGGCAACTGCTTGAGAGCTTGGAGAGCACTGCAAAATTTAAGCTGAAGTTCAGTGCAGATCCTTCTCTCTGCTAAAAGTTTTTAGAGCTGCAACCTGGGCCAGAATTCAGCATCTGAATCTCCTTCCCCGGGCAGAAGCGCAAAGAAACAGAACTTTCTGCATCGAAATGCAAATTCTCCATAGAAATGGGGCTTTTCTGAGCTGCTCTCGGGGTTCAGGTGGTTGAAAAAACGAGCTTTGTGCTGCCGAGGCAGCAGGGCCGGGGGTTTCTCCAAAGTGCCTTTGTTTGGGGATGTGTAAAGCCCTCAATGTGTCATTCTTTCTGCTTCAGCTGTTAGAGACTCCCATCTTCTCTATTGATTTTACCCAGAGTTCTGCCTGCCCTTGAAGGTGTGACCTGTACCTCGGGCTAATTTATTTCTGTCATGGCTGCAGCATATTTTAGAGGGCAGCRGGGGTAGGAGGGAGAACAATGAATTCAACATGGAATATAAATCCCAAGCCCGTAGCCTTCAGACATTCCAGCACATGCCCCATTCTCCCATTTGGCATTCTGCACGGTCTTGGATTAAAAAGAGGGAAAGAAAAAAGAAAAAAAAAAAAAAAAAAAAAAAAAAAAAAAAAAAAAAAAAAAAAAAAAAAAAAAAAAAAAAAAAAAAAAAAAAAAAAAAAAAGAAGAAAAAAAGAGAGGCATTTGTATAAGTAATCAGGTGAGCCATTGTGGGTAATCCCGTTGGTCACACACGCTGGCATGGATATTAAAATTTGCTGGGCTTCTAAACCACTTACAATGACGTCTTAGTTTGGGAACCTGAATGGAAACCTCACCTTGATGGCCTTGGGGGTGTTTTGGAGACGAGCGCTGAAAATTTGAGTTGTGGATGGGGTGGGCAAAGTTTGGGTTTGTGCTGAAAACTCATTTTGGTACAGAGTGTGATGGATCTTTTTCTTTTTCTTTAATTTTATTTTATGTGGTCTCACATTTTCATTCCTGTTCAGCTTTTAAAGAGTGAAGTATAAATTTCAGTGGTGTGGAAACACAAAAGTTTAAACTCTGCAAAAACTCGGAGCTGGAGCACCTGGCCCCTCTCATTAATCTCTGGGGCTCAGTGGGGTTTGTTATCAGTGGGGTTTGATTTCCATGGGGTTTATTATCAGTGGGGTTCGCCCTCAATGGGGTTTGCTGTCAGTGGGGTTTATTCTCAGTGGGGTTTGTTCTCAGTGGGGTTTAATTTCCATGGGGTTTGCTCTCAGTGGGGTTTGTTCTCAGTGGGGTTTGTTCTCAGTGGGGTTTG
>JANSVG010000029.1:1871467-1892997 GCA_025434525.1 Malurus alboscapulatus | reverse complement strand
CTCAGTGGGGTTTGCCCTCAGTGGGGTTTGATTTTCATAGGGTTTGCTCTCAGTGGGGTTTGTTCTCAGGGTTTGTTCTCAGTGGGTTTGCCCTCAATGGGTTTGTTATCAGTGGGTTTTTTTCTCAGTGGGGTTTGTTCTCAGTGGGGTTTGATTTCCATGGGATTTGCTCTCAGTGGGGTGTAATTTCCATGGGCTTTGCTGTCAGTGGGGTTTCATTTTCATGGGGTTTGCTCTCAATGGGGTTTGTTCTCAGTGGGGTTTGTCCTTAGTGGGGTTTGCCCTCAGTGGGTTTGTTATCAGTGGGGTTTGTTATCAGTGGGGTTTGTTATCAGTGGGGTTTGTTGCAGGGCTTTCCATCCTCCTCCTCCTCCCCCTTCTCTTGGGGTTTTGATCAAACCCTGAAACCCCAGTGTGATGAGGGTGATATTATGGGGTCATTTCCAGCACATGAGGAGCAGTTTGGTGGAACTTTATCAAAACACAACTTGACAGAAAACTGAGTGAGTTCCTGCTTTTCTCGGGAATTTGGGGCTCATTGTCCCCAAGGATGGGTGGTTTGGGGTGAGCCAGGAGTGCCTGGTTTGGGGTTTCTGTGGGGCAGGGCAGGGTTCAGAGCAGTGTGAGGAATATCCCATTTCCTGGAGCTGCTGCTTCAGAAAGCACAGAATTCACCTGGAATTGCTGAGTTTGGTGAAATTTGGACCACTCTGGTCAGAATTCAAAGTTTGGGGTTAAATCTGGGTGTTTTCTGTGGGATTTGGGTTTTGAGTGGCTCCTGTCCCACAGCCATAAATGGGGTTTTTTTCTTCCCCCAGAGATTTTGTGCAGAAATATTTTGGTAGCATCTGTAGGGGGGGAAAGCAGAACAGGAGGGGTCAATTCGGAGCAGAAATAAAAAGAATAAAATAAAAGTGAATAAAAAGAAGATTTGTGATTTATGGGAGGTGCAAAGGGGATTTAATAAGAAATTAAATGGTACATTGTCATATAAAGTGTATATTTTTACATCTCCACTTTTCTCATAGATATATATTAAAAATACTATAAATAAATATTATTCTAATAAATATAAACAATAAAAATCAATATAATAAATAATTTATTTAAAGATTAATAATTATTAAAAATAATATTTTAGAAGTAAATAATAATTATAATAATTTTAAAAAGTAAATATAAATATGAAAATAAGGATATAAAGATAAAAATAGAAATATAAAAATAGAAATACAAATATATAAAACATAAATAAATAAATAAATAAATAAATAAATAAATAATAAATATTTTAAATATATATCTATCTGATCTCTGCCAATATATTAATTATTCCCAGGGAACAAAGCAGCCAGGCCTGGCCATTCCAGCTGCAGCCTCCTCGTGTATCTTGGCATCTTTGTGTTTATGGTCTCACCCTTTTCATTCGGCCCCCAAAGGCCATAAAGTCAGAGCAGATCCGGCCTTTTCAGAAATTCACCACTCCTAAAACAGAGGGAGGGAGGGAGAGGCAGCTCCACCACTGAAAAGACCCTGGGTGTGCCTATAAATTATTTTTTTGGTCCTCTAAGGAAAACCTGAAATTGAGAGGGAGAAATAGCAGTGCAGAACTGTTAAACCTTGGGGTCTGACACCTCCCTGAAACACTCAGACCCCAATTCTGGCTGGAACCCACCCCATGAAATCTTTTGGGGAACATTTCACTGGAGAAGAGTTGCCCAAAATGTTACTTTGCTGATTTTTCCTTGAGTACAAATTGTAATTGAAACGGGACAACATTGGGCAGTTTGTTTAAAATTTGGAGTGAAACCTGAAGATCTTGGTGTTTCTTCCTCTCGTGTCACCTCTACCAAAATGTTTTTATGCCTCAATTATGAACTGATGTTTGCAGTTTGGTGATTTCTGTGATTCACTCTCTGAAATGCAGGTTTTTGGCAGAGGTTTCAGCTCTTGGTGTGGGACAGGGTGAAAGTTTCTTCTCTGGCCACTTTGGCTCCTTCTGGTATTGAATTTCTTCTCCACATCATCCCATCCTTCCATTTCATTGGCATTTTCTCCCTCTACCCACTGGGCAGCTTTAAAATCAGAAAAAAAAGTAAAATAAAATGCTCGACACCCTCAGCAGAGTCCAGGTGCCCTCCCAAGGAGCTGCTGTACAAGGGGAATTCTCCTCCTTTGGTTTTGCACCTCTCAGAGCCACCAGCACTGAATGTTCATGCACTTCATGGAGATTTTGGGATTATTTCTCCTTTTCTGGGTGTCCTAGAAAGGTTTGGTGTRCTCAGGTTAACCCTGGAGGTAACTGTGTGTCAGGGATGGCAGGAACAGAGAGTTCCAGCACATCAAAACTCTGCAGATGACCTGTGTAAGGCACAGTGGGACATTTTTAGGACTGAAAAGCATCCCAGAATGCAGCTGAGAGGTTACTACTGGTTATCTTACAAAAAAAAATACTTTTTTTTGTTTAAATTTATATATTTGTAAATATTTTTTTGTTTTTTAGGCCTGAACAACATCCCAGTAATGCACCTGAGAGGTTACTACTGGATATCTTATAAAAAAAATTACTTTTTTGTTTAAATATTTCTATATTTTTTAATTTTTTTTTTTGTTTTTTTAGGACTGAACAACATCCCAGTAATGCAGCTGAGAGTTTACTATTGGATATCTTATTAAAAAAATACATTTTTGTTTTAATTTTTTTTTTTAATTTTTTTTTTTTTGGTAGCAAAACAAAGGGGGGGGGAAAAAAACAAATTACCCCAAAAAATGGAAGAGATGAGATGGCCCCTCATGTGCTCCCCAGATGTACAGTCCCACATGTCTGCTCTGTTAGGCTGATTATGGAATCCATGCGTTCATCGCTGGGAGCAAAGGGAGGATTGATTTCTTTCTGCAGTGCTGTGGCTGTGTTTGAGATAATTAAACATTGGAGCTGAAATGGAGCTGAGCTGAAAAAGGAGAGTTTTTGCACTTCTGGATGTAAAAAACTCTGGGCTGGTGTGGGATGGGCAGAAGTGAATTTTTATTAAGGTGATGATGCACAGATAAAATGCATYTGAGTGCACTGAGCCCCTTTGGGGTCACTCTTGTTCATGGTGGAAAGTGATTTCGTGTGAACTTCATTCACTTCCAAACTAATTTCAGTCAAACCTAATTCAAATCTTGACTTAGGTTTGAACTCCCTTTCATTGTGAAGTGCAAAGTCTGAAGTTTTAAGCAGTGCCTGACYAACTCACCCCAATAACGAATATAATTTGATTATTCTGGGTGCTCTCTGCAGATTCTTGGTCCAAAGTCCATTTTGGATTTATTTTATCATTCCCCCCTTGCAGTGTTTAGATKTTTTGCCTCTCAGACTCCAAGATAATGCATTAATTCCAGCTTTCACCAGATAAAAAAAGCATTGCAGGGAACATCTTTGAGAATGGGAACCCAAAGGTGTCAATATCCAAATTCAAGTAATTTTAGGTGAATTTCAAAAGTGTTCTTGCTTCTGAAAGTTCAGACTTGTAAGTTCTGCAGGACTTATAAACCCTGGAGGGAGGGATGTGGGATTTTAGTCGGTGTCACAGTTGGGAACCCGATCTCTGTAGAGTGGAGTTTGTGGGTTAGCACTGAGTTATTCCATGCCAGGAGGGAAACCAGCTTGGCTGAGGGATGGCCATGGTTGGGAATTCAGCTGGGTGTGGTTTGGATCTGTACAGTCCCAGCATGGTTTGGGTTGGAAGGGATTTTAGGATCATCCCCACRGGCAGGGACAYYTTCCACCATTCCAGGGTGCTCCAAGCCCTGTCCAGCCTGGCCTTGGACCTTTCCAGGGATCCAGGGGCARCCACAGCTTCTCTGGGCACCCTGTGCTAGGGCCTCAGCACCTCATTGGGAGGAATTTCTTCCTAAATATCCCATCCAACCYCATTCCCWTTCAGTCTGACCCCATTCCCTSTRTCCTGTCCCTCCATTCCTTGTCCCAAGTCCCTCTGCAGCTCTCAGGTGCCAGCAYAMCCAGGACAGACTGATGTGAGTTCCTCAAACCCYAGAAATGTGCTGGACACTTAAAATTTTGCTGTTCTGTGTTTATAAGAGGAGCCATTTCACAAACCTGGGTGGAGAAATGATAATTTAACCAAAATTGGGACCAAGAAAAGCAGGAACCCGGTGGGTTTTGTTCCCCCTCATGCTGCTGGAAGCTTGAGGGGCAGGTAATTGAAGAGCTGTGTGTGTGTCTCACTTTCCTCACCTGTCAGTGGGGGAATGACTTCACAAGGCACCGGAGGAATAATTAAAATGATCCTCGGAATGTGCTTTCATATGCCGGGAAGGAGAGTGGGAGCATTCACATGTACCAGAGAAAAAGGGAGAAAAAAGTAGGTTAGCCTGTCTGAGCTTGTCATGCTTCTCCTGTGTCAGCAAACTCGGGGAGACAAGAGAAAGGAGAGGAGGGGAGATCAAAAGAATGCATTAAATTCAAAAGTAAACAGGGAAAGTTCAACTTAAAGCAGCGAGGAAGGAGCTGCACGGGGCCTGTGCTCGGATTTTCAGTGTGGGCTGAGTTCTTGGGTATCAACAGCCAAAAATCCCAAGGAAATCCCTGGGGGGAATGAGCTCAGGGTGCTCTGCAGGTGAACCTTCGGAGGAAATTTGGAGGGATTTCCCCTGGTGATGGGGAAAGCAGGGAGCTGGTCCAGCTGAGATGCTCAGGGTGGGGGTCCCCACGTTATTTGGGGCACATGGGGTGAGGTGGCAGCTGCAGGAGAAGATTGTTCCATGTCAACCTTGCCTTGTGTCTGGTCACTGGCAGGGGGGAGAGGCAAAAATTGTTTATAAATGGGGTTTTGTCCTCCCAGCTCTTGGCAAAATGGGGTTTAGGGCTCCCTAAAGCACAGGAGCAGCCGAGCTGGACTTCAATGTTGAATTGGAGCTGATCAGAGAATCCCAGAATCGCAGAATCCCAGAATCCCAGAATCACAGAATCCCAGAATCACAAAATCACAGTATCACAAAATCTCAGTATTGCAGAATCCCAAAATCCCGGAATCCCAAAATCCCAGAATCACCAGGGTTGGAAGAGACCCCCAAGATCTTCCAGTCCAAGCCCTGCCCAACACCTCAACCAAACCACAGCACCCAGCACCACATCCAATCTCTCTTTAAACACATCCAGGGATGGTGACTGCACCCCCTCCCCGGGCAGACCATCCCAGTGCTTTATCACTCTTTCTGTAAAGAACTTTTTCCTGATATCCAGCCTACATTTCCCCTGGTGCAGCTCAAGGCTGTGTCCTCTGGTTCTGCCTGGAGAAAGAGCCCGACCCCCCCTGCCCACAGCCCCTTCAGGCAGTTGTGGAGTGTTGAGGTCACYCTGAGTCTCCTTTTCTCCAGKCTGAACAYCCCCAGCTCCCTCAGCTGYTCCTCACAGGGTTTGTGCTCCAAACCCTTCCCCATCCTCRTTGCCTCCTYTGTGAGTTCMAATAACCTGAATTTCCCAGGTTCGGGGACAGGACAGGGCTTGGACAACCYGGCCTGGTGGGAGATGTCCCYACCCATGGCTTGAAGGTCCTTTGAGGTCCCTTCCAACCCCAAACATCCCGGGATTCTGTGAGCACACAGAGCTCTGAGCTGTGTTTGTGTTCTGTTCCCTTTAATTMCACTCCTGAAATAGGCCAGGGGATGTTGAAATGCACATCCATAGGGTGAATTTTCCATATAAAATAGACAGAAGAGAACAAAAAGCACATGGGGAAAATTCCTGACAGCCAATGCGTGGAGGGTTGGTTATATTTTTATGGAATTATAGGTCAAACACCAGGCTGCCAAAAGCAATCATACCAGCTGTAATCTTCTTTAACTGCATCCAGTCAGAAAAGATGAAAAATTGTTTTTCTGCCTTTGAAGAATGGAAATATCTTTTCCCATACCCGCTCTGACCTGTTTTGCTGTAACGGATTCTGGATCCACTCAGCTAAATCATCACAAGCCGAGTGTGATGGAAACAAATTGCCCCATAAAGCTGATCCTAAAACTCTGCCTTTTGCACCTTCAGCAGCTGGGGAGGTTTTTTTTTTGAAGGAAAAGTGCTCGATTTGCATCCTGAGCCTCCTCCATCTGCCTTATCTGCAGCAGAGCTGGGCCACTTGGAGCCCAGCTTTGTGTGGTATAATCTTATTTTTCCACACAGTTGGGCTGTTTGGCTGTGTCACGTGAAGTGCAGCCTTCCTTTGGGGAAACCACCACGAACCATGAGTTTCCTCTGAGGTGCTGCAGAGAAATGAGTTTTTAAACAGACCTGGAGTGGTATGGAGTAGAAACCTTTTGGAAAACCAAGAGGGGGAGATTCCCCAGAGAACACATCCCGTGCTGAGTTAAAACAGCCCCAAATCAGGTGAGGCATGATTTGAGGCACCTGAAAAGCTGAAGAGGAGACAATTTTGCTTTGTGAGCAGCTAAATTTCTATAGGAGGAACATTCAAGGGTGTCACTGGTGAAGGAATGGGGCATGGAAAGGCAGGGAATTCTCTGTATTTGCATCTTAATGTAAATTGAATGTGGGGTAACAAAAATATTTTGGGTTTGCTTGAGCAGATTTGTGCTGTGGTGGGGCTGAGTGCCTGGGAAAGTTTGTAGAGAGAATTGTGATGAGGTAATGGTGTCTTCTTCATCTTTCAAACCTTGCAAAAGGAGGAAAAGGAAACTTGCTGGAAGGAGTGGAACAGCCATCCAAACCCCCGAGGGTTTTGTTGTGATTTCTGTGTATCAGATGCACAAAATGGTCTCAAACTGACAGAAAACAGGTTTAGATCGGATATTTGGGAAGAAATTCTTCCCWGAGGGTGGTGAGACCCTGGAACAGAGAAGCTGTGGCTGCCCCWKGATCCCTGGAATGTCCAAGGCCAGGGCTTGGAGCACCCTGGGATGGTGGAAGGTGTCTCTGGAAGGTTCCATGACCTGATGAACGTGCCCATCATCACCAACAGCAGTGAAATGGAAACTGCAGACTGAGTTTGTGCTAAAACATTTCCCCAAGTGTTGTTAGCAAGATTTAGAGCTGGGTTTAACCCCAAAGAAAGTCTTGTGGTGCTGCTGGTGTGCAGTTTTTGATGGAAAAATGACTTTCAGGGTTTTAATTGCTCCCTTCACGAGGAAAAAATTGTGAAATTCTGGTGCATTTGCAGAGTGGAGCAACCCAGAACAGACTCAGGGCTCCTCAGCAGGGTTAGCAAAATTCAGGGCAGGTTTTGAACTCTTCCTTGGAGATTTAATGCCAACCTGAAAAAAAAACCAGAGAAAAATATTTAGCTTTTATTCAGAACTGCACGTGGCAAGTGAGCGGTGTCTACTGCAGAAAAAATCTGGGGATTTGAGGCACTTTCCCAACATTTTTGGTTTTGATTCCATCCCTCAGAGTCAGTTTAGCTGGTTGATTCAGCCATGCCATGAACCAGGGGCCACCTCTGGTGTTTACAAATTTGTTTTCGTGGTTCCCTGGTGGTACTGTGGATCTGCTGACCCCTCGTGCCACCTCGTCAGGATGTCACTCGAGCACTCCATGTTCTTGCTCCTCTTCAAACCCTATTTTTCCCCTCCTCCTCTGTGTTTTTGTGCAAACCAAGCAGCAGCAGCAGCCGCTTTCCCTTTTCCCTTTCCCAGCAGTCCCTCAGCAGCGAGGAAGGCTGGCCACTGGCCAGTTCATTTAAACCTCTGCAAGAATAGTTTGCTCTCTAATGAATAATCTGGCTTTAAATCTCTCCATTCAGTGGTGGTGGCGCTCCTGGAGTTGACAGGTACTTATGAGACGCTGAGGAAAGGTCGTTTGTTGGGTGTTACTTTCATTGATTTGTCCAGAGAACCTCCTGGCCGTTCCTCTGCGCTCCCTGAAGGCAATAAAAAGAGGGATAAACCAGGCAGAAAATGCATTAATTTTCCCATATTTGATAAATAACCCATTGAAAGTCAGCAGTTTCCTATTTAAACCTGACAAAATTCGGCTTCACAGCTGGCATCACCTTATTCTGATCGGGGAAACTGAGGCACGGAGCAAGGGGATTCTTTCCCTGGCCTCAAGTGTTAATCCAGGCCTGGAATCTGGGAGCTCCTGGCTCTGGCTGGCAGAGAGCTGGAGGAACACCACCCTTGGGAGATTTATTACTCATTTCATCCCACTTCCCCCATCCCCATAAATCAAACGCCACCATTTTCTTGCTGAAGTTGGAGCTTAATGAACCCAAAAGCAATCGGAGGAAGCAGCACAAAACCCTGGCTGTGCTAAAGCCCTGTTCCATTTACAAATGAGAACCAAGAGCCTTGCTGAAGTTATTTTTCCTGTAGCTTGAGTTTACTTTCCAGAGGAGTTGCCAGATCCATATTTCAAGATTGGCTTCTTGATGCCYGGGAGAAATAAGGGACTTTGACATCTCCTAACCCAGGCTGGGAGGGAATGGCTCCTACCTGGATTCATGATTGGACTCAGTGGGCTTTTCCAGCCTWAGTGGTTCTCTTATTTTATCTGCGTGATAAAAATTTATCTCTTGAATGGGCTTAAATCTCACCCTTTTTGTGCTAATTCTGAATTTTTCTGTGTAAAATTAAGTGCTTGGAGATGAACAATGTTTTTTGCAGGATGCTGTAAGGGAAGAGTAGCACCCTGCTGGTGGATGTGGAGCTCCAGCTCATGAGACCCTGGAACTGTCCTTGGAAAGATGAATTTTTGTGAGATGAGGGTGGGAAACTGTTGAAAATGAGACTGCTCAGAATTAAAAATGTGAGGCTGAATAAAAGAACCTTTATCAGAAGAGGCCCCGTAACAAAATGAGAGATGTGTGGATGTTGGGAGAGGATGTTGGTGCAGAAAAACCATGGAAATGGGGATAGGATGAGGGGGAAAGATGGGGTTTGGTATTGGAGGGTGAAAGATAAAGCCAGAGGGAGTAGGAAGGTGCCCCCATCAGGTGTGAGAGGAGCTGCAGGTGAGGCTGGGAAGGCTGAACATGAAGGATAAAGTGGGATAAAGCACATGGAGCTGTGGGCAGAGCAGGGCCTGTCAGGAACAGGGATTGGGACATTTCCCACTTCAGGGAGGAGCAGAGGATCCCGAGCCGAGCATGCCCAGCCMAGGGAGGTCACTCAGTGTCCGAGTTCCTGCCCCAGGGTGTTTTTGAGGGAGGAATGAAGTCAAGCGTGGCCCCCCAGCATGGCTTGGCTGGGTAATCTTTAATATCTAAACCTTTAAAAGTGGAGGGAACTGCTCATGATCAGCTCTTAAAGAGGAAGGAGCAGAGTCCCCAGTGATGGACTCTGTGCATCCTCCATGACTTCTGCTCAGAATGATCCCAGAAAATGAGCTTAGGCCACAAAAAACCCTAGATTGATGCTTTCCAGTTGATTCCCAAGCCCCAAATTTCTCCTTTTCTCCCCTTTTTGCTTTGGTTTGGTGGGAGTCAGGGATGGCCCAGCATGATCAGAAGCAGAATAATGCCTGCTTTGTGTTTTCCTGTAAGAGTTTCRCTTTCTAGAGAACCAAATCTTTAGTGTTATCCCTGTTTGACAGAGGGGAGTGGAGGGTTGGGKAAGTGGAGTCACCCAGAAAAATGATGGTGGAGCCAAAAATGACACCAAGGTCTGCTCTTGATGCAGAGGAATAGGTCAGGCTGGAGCATTTTGTTGTCTCCAGGGTGCAGGATGGAAAATCTGCTTCAGGAACTGGCCATTTTGTAAATCATAAAAATTAAGATTGTTTGGTAAAGAAACAAAGTGTTGGTCCCAAGATGACCGGAGTCCTTGGAATTCTTTCCATGGGATCAAATCCTTGTTTGTTGGTGAGAGGCAGGATCACACCCCACGGGCTTTTTCCCATCCCAGGCTCTGCAGTCACGCTCCTCAGTTGGAGCATGGTCAGCTGCTGGATTTCCAGATGGAAAATGGSCCCTGTCGGTGATGAAGAGGTGTCAAACTCCCATTTTTTAATTTTCTTTGTATCCCTGGGCTCTTCCATGAGGTCAACTAACTTCTGTTTGGAGGAGGAGGAGGGAAGGAAAGAAACAGAGGAAAATTGCAGCAACAAAAGCGAAAGAGARAGGAAGCAGAAGGTATTTACTTCTCACCTGCTACAAATTACCCCGCAGCAGAAAGCAGCGAGGAGGAGGAGTGGGATGGTGCAGGAACAAAAGGCTTTTCTGCCTCCAAACACACCAAGGTGGGAGCTCTGCGTTTCTCAGGAGTCCGGTTTCAGCATCCAGGGAAGGGCTGGCAAGGGCTGGCCAACAGCTCCGGGGGCTCTGGGGCTCCCTAATGACACTCAGGCTTTGTCCCCTGGCTGGGCAGCGTTGGGCTGGCGGGGCTAAAGTTACAGTCGTGGCACAACTGGTTCCATATTGGCRTTTGATCCTGGGAGAAGGGGAAAAATCTGCTCAATGCGGTTCTCATTAGCCCCGAAAGCTGCAACATGCTGGAGTCATTAGGAGTTTGTTGATTGAGTTAACCGTGCAAGGCGGGCTGCAATTGATCATCTGCATTCTCATTAAATATGCTGCAGTCTCGGGGAGTTTGTTACGGAGGGAAGGAAGGCAGGASGAATCTCGGTTTCAGCCCTCAGCACCGGTTTTAAAATTTCTCCTGACTTCAGGCTGGAAGCGGGTAATTAATATCAGGGACTGAGGTGKGACATCAAAATAATCTTTCACTGAGGTGTTGCTGCGCAGGGTCGCGTTTCAGCTCGGGACGGGGAGAGAGATGGAGGCTGAAACTTGAATCCAAATCTAAACTTTCTTCAGCGCCACGAGAGGCGAGGGAAGTGGTGAGGGGGCCGTGGCTGGAGGATTTCCACTTGGCCCTGTCTAGCAGGTATTTGAAGGAAGGAAGCGTTGCTGTGCTTCATTTAAAGATAACGAGGTCTAATAAACCCCAACCAAAAGTCAAATTCGCTTCATCTTTGCCTTGTGCTCGTGAGTGAGTCAATAAGTGAAAAAGATCTGTATGGAGAGAGGTGGTAGAATTTCACTTTCAAGAAATGGGTGAACAGGAGTTGCTGAAGAGTGTTACCTTGAAAATACATCGTGATCACTTTAAACCTTGTCTGTGTCTCTCGGCTTTTGAAATGCTGAAGATCACATCTTGAGGGAATTTGTTGGAGCCTTTGAAGTATTTTTATGTTAGGCCCCTATGGCAGAAGATTGTACAGATCAAGAAAGCACCGAGTAGATTTATTCACAGAAAATGCATTTAAATTACCCAGCTATACGGGCGCACATTCTTCATTTATAGCCTGGTGTCTGGGCTCCGAAATCCTCCCAAGAATTGAGGCCACGGAGTTGGAAAATGAGCTTCTGTACGCCATCCTCCCGGCCTTTCGGATGTAACGGAGCCTGCACCGTGTGGCAGATTGGACGGGATTCAGAGAAGAGCAACAAAAACAATTAAGGGAGGAGAGGAACTGACTTACATGGAAAGATTAAAGCGTTACAAATTTGYGGCTTGGTAAGGCCGGGCCTACTGCGAGCCGCTGGAAGTTTCTGGAGGCAGGAATGCGGCCGCAGGATCCCCGCTCTTGTCTGAACCTGCTTTTGTTTGTGTGTTTGTTTGAAAGGAAAATCTTTCCCCAGCAATATCCTCATCTGGTGTGACTTACCCCAGTGCCAGTGCAAACAATGGAGCGGGGGAATCTGGGCCAAATTAGACTGTCTGAAAACGCGGCCCTCGCGCTCTTTAAAAACTGGCACAGCAGGGGTGGAAGCGCTGGTTTAGGGAGGCAAACTGGGGTTTTAACTCCTGCGAGGTAATTCSTGGTGCATTCCCGATGCAGAAATGGGGTAAATGTGGAAGATGTTTGGATATCTTCCTGCTGTAGCCCCTCTGTAAATCGCTGGCAAGGCCAGAATGATTAAAATTTTTTAATGCTTCAGCTGAATGTTGGCAGCTGATGAACTGAGAGGACATTTCTCTTTTCTTGAAGGAATACAGGCAGCTTTTTCTTGAAGGAATACAGTGGAGAAAGTCTAAAGCAGTCCCAGAAAATGTGGGACGTTGCCGTGGGAAGTTCAGAGGGGCTGCAGGTGTAGCCCAGACTGAGTGGACGTGGCACTTGCCCAGAGGAGCAGTCCATAAATACCCATAAATACCCATAAATACCCACAAATACCCCAATTGCTGAGTGGAGCTGGTTGCAGAGGGCACAGCAGCTCAGTTTGCAGCCCCAGCACCCCTGGGCTGTGTCGTGGCCGAGGGGATGGCGGTGGCGGCTGCTCCGCGCACACAAGGCCGGGATTGTTCTCGGTGCTCCGCGGGGATTGAGTTACAGCGAGGCTGAGCAATTAAAAACGTGGGCTGGCCCCGAGCAGAATGAAGTGTGAAGCCCATTGTGCTGAGAAGCAGCCTCAGAAGGGAAGTGATGGAGGCCCTGGTGCTTGGGAAGCGGGAATTGTCCTGAGCATGGAGCGGTAATCGAAGCATCGTGGCCAGGTTTGAAGTGAGAATTTAATTGCTGGCTCCTCGTTCCATCCCAGGGCTGCAGCCTGGTGAGCTGAGGGGCTGCCACTTTTCCCATAATGGTCACTTTTATGGGGTGGGTGAAGTTGCCAGGGAGCAGAAAGAGGAGATGGAAAAGTGGGGGCTTCTGCATGGAAGCTGCTGCAAATCTCAGTTTCCTTTGTAATTAATGTTCTTCACTGAAGGGTGAAAGGACTAAGCCTCTCAAACATAGTTAGGATGAATTTTGAGTCTTGCCATTTGTACCAAGAAAAACATAATTCCAAGCCTCTCAAACACAATTAGGACGAATTTTGAATCTTGCCATTTGCACTGAGAAGCAAAAGCCCTAAAGGCTCATGGAGATGGTGCTGCCATTGCCTCCATCCCAATTCTTGGGTGGGGAGTGGTGACTGCCCCACTCCTCCTTGTCCCACTGCTCCGTGGGTGAACAGGATGRAGCAGCAACATCCCCCTCCTGGAATGAGGGTTTGGAAAAGGGGGATCTGGAGTGTGTGAACGAGGCAGCCAGAMAGGAATACCGAATGTGGACCGAGCATGCCGGGGGAATTGTTTCCATAGAAACCCAACCATGGAGGCTCCCCCAGCCCAGACTTACAAATTCATGTGATTCCCTTAATGGTCAACAGAGTGAGTGGAGAGGAGTGCGTGATTTGGAAAAATCTGGAAAATTTGATTGGAGTTTGCTGAAGATGTGGGAGCCCCGTGCTGGATTCCCTGTCCGAGGGAACCCAAAGCGGCTCCTCCGCTGCAGGAAATTGGGATGAACTCCTGGGCAGTGAACGGTGCCATCCTGGTGGCAAAAAAGGCAATCAGGCCTGGGTTCTTTTCATTAAATTGAAGGAAAAAACGGTTTTTATTTGTTTCTTGCTGTGTTCTTCTCCCATTGCTGGCCAGGCCTTTTGCAGGCGTCACCTTTGTGTGTAAATCTGAAATGTGAGTTCAGAAATGCCTCAGGAAATGTTGGGAGATGTCCTCCATGGAAGAACAGGCCTTTCCTTGCCAGGATTTATGAGGGGCCCTGGGAGCCTCTGTTCTTCATTTGTTCCTGGAAAGATTTCTTGGAAAATCCAAGATGTTTGGGACTAATTTATGTTCCTCCAGCTCCTTCAAAGAAACCAATCCTTACAAGAGCTCCCATTAACTCCCAAATTTAGGAATCAAATTTGGTGAGGAAGAAGAGGCTGAAGGAAGTCAGAAAACCTCAAATGGGGCACAGAGGTGTCAAGGCTCAGTGTTAATGTGGTGTTTGGGTTCCTCTGACCATTTCCTGCGTCCTGGAGTTTCATTTGGGCTAAGCTGGCTCAGTGTGTCTGATTTTTTTAAAGCAGCCAAGCTTCAGAACCCACGAAATTCATCTTTAGTGAGTGATTTGTGCTCTTCTTGGAAGAGGAGGGGAGAGGAGAGCAGGAAGTGGAGATTTGGACAATTTGGGACACGATTTGCCCACTGTCCTGTTCTCCAAGGATTGGCTCCACACCCAGAAATCTACGTGATGTTCTTTTTCTGGATGCACATGGGGAGAAAAGAAAAATAAAGGCTGAAATTATGGGGGAAATGGCTTCCAACTCTCCTTTTAACTTCCCCAACCTCTCAAAAAGTTGCTGGAAGCCTTAAAACTTGCCCAGCTCCGGGCTGGTGTCTTGATAAGCACAAATAATGCACCCACAGGTCCGAGAGGAAAACAGCTGAGCTTTGGGAAGGGTCAGCCAGAAATGAAAAATATTTAGGGAAATCAAAGAGCTGCGGGGTTCCACCCAGGAGAGGGGAGAGCCCGAAGGGTGGCCCCAGACCAGGGTTTGCAGGAAGGGACGCCCAAAGAGGAGCGTTTTCCCTCTCGGATTTGTGTGAGGTCAGCGTTAACCCCGACCCGTGTTCCACTTGCTTGGTTTTGGAAGTGCTCAACCCTCAYCCTCAAGGGTGAGATTGTTCTTCCAGGGCTCCTCAGCTGCCTGTTTTTGTGGTGAATTGAGCAATATTTGATATTTTCTGTAAAAACCTGGACTGCAGAGTGAGAAGGGAGAGTCTCTGCAGCATTGAGTCACCCTGATTTCAGCTGGAAGCTCTGCACGACGCAAAAATTCAAATTCTGGCTGCAGCAGGGTTAAATTTTCCTGTGAGAAGAAGCCAGCACGGGGCTGTGTTTGGGATTTGTGCTGACAGCAGCACTGATAGCACAGGGATGTTTCAGTTCCTGCTGAGCAGGGCTCGCTCAGAGCCCTTTGCCGCACCTCACCCCCCTCCCAGAGGGGACACAGCCAGCACGAGTGACCCCGAGTGACCACAGGGACATCCCAGACTGTGCCCAGCACCAAAAAACTGGACAGCCACTCTGAATTTCCCAAAATGAGCACAGAAAAGGCTCAGCCTGGCCCCAAACCTCTGAGCCAACATCTGCTCTGTCCCCGCTGCAAGGAGCAGGTTGCTCATTTCTTAATGGGTTTTTTTCCCATCAATGAGTGAGGAGAGCAGCTTGGCCCAACTTTGTTCTGGCCTAACTTTGCCCTGGCCCAACTTTGTCCAGGTTTTAATCTKAGCAGGTTTTTGCTGAGCTGCCTCTGCACACAGAATGGGATGAAGTTGCCAGCTCCCCGCTTCCCCGACCCATTTCCAAAATCATTTCCTTTGATTGCACTGGGCGATCTTGGCAGAATTATTCCTTGACTTTTATCAGAAATCCATAGGTAATGGTTATTTAAAGGGTTGGTTTTTTTTTTTTTCTGTGCTCTCTGCTTGTTTTAATTTCAGGGAGCCCGTGGAGGAGTTTAAGGATGTATTAGTTATCATATTGATGGCTCAGCCAAGCAAGGAGCCTTTGGAAATGCACAAATTCCTTTTCCATTGACCTGTGATGTTTGAAGGATAAGGCTCTGCATGCCATTAGCAGTTGGAGCATCCATAAACGTTCCTGGGCAGGTTTCGATTTGGGTTCGGGATATTTTCAGATTTTTTTTATTCCCATTAATCTATCCAAGGGTATTAATTGTATTTTTTTTGCTATTTATTTAATATTTTTTCCCTCAAAAGGGTATTGGGTTAGTGTCGAACAGACTTAGTGCTCTGCTCCTGCTAAATCAGCCCCACTGATGCCCAATTTGGTGGGAAATAAATCCCTCTGGAGGCACAAACAACATCAATATTTTGCTTCTGAGCCTGTTTGGGGTTGATTCAAGGAAAAAAAGAAGAAACTGTGGCCAAAATTTGCTTCCCGTGATCAGTGGTGCTCTCAGTTTGGTGTGGGATGATTTTTGACAGATGGATTTTCCCTTTCTGCTTCACCCCAGCTTCTTTCAGATGTAACTCTGCTAAAATAAGTTAGAAATTGGTTAAAACTTGATTATTTGATGATATGTGATCCAAGGAGATCTCTCYAACCTTTAATTTAGGTGATCCAGCCATGGAATCAATATTTGCACCTTCTCCAGGGGTGTTTTGGGACTAAATTCACTCGGGGGTGGAAATCACTTCACAATTCTTGGGTAAAAAATGTAAAATTCACGATCCCAGGCTGTGGGAGTGGGAAAGAATATTCTCTTTAAAATTCCACAGGCCTCTAAGGTTTCTCCCACCCTGCCTCTCCAGAGTCCTGCAAACTGCACCAGGAGTCAGATCTGGTCCTTAGGCRGAGAATTAATCTGGATTATTCTTACAAAACCCATCTCAAGTGAAACTTTTGCCGATATTTTTCCCAGAAGATTCTTCTCTTTCAGTCCAGAATTTTATCAGCAATTCTTATGCTAACAGGGGTCAGGAGATGAGATGTTTCTCACGTTACACTTGAAGCTTCTCATGAATAATGGCCTGTATCACCTCCATTGTCTGTCCAAAACATAAGCAACCAGACATAAGGCCAGAGGAGAAATTTAAAGAGTGCTGAATAAGCCAGCAGGACGGGCCAAGAGCTGAGATAGTCGGGGAGGGAAACAAATACAAGGTGCAGCAGATGGTTATTTGGGGAAATCTCCGAGCAGATTAACTGCCAGGCGCTGGAGAATGAGCCGGTCCCCGGTTCAAAAGTCCCCAGAAATCTTCAGAGCGAGGGGAACAGAAGCGCAGACGAGCATCGCTGTGGCCAAAATAAATGAGAGGTCATTATTCCCCAGYGAATTTTCCTTAAGTGTTAAGTAGAGCACATCAGGCTTTTCACAGGAATCTGAGGGGGGCTGCCATGCTTGAGACCATCACTTGCTCCTGTGCAAGGCCAATCTGTCCATTCTAAACCGATTTTTTTATTTTTCTTTTCTCCTTCCCCTAATTATTTTCTTTATGTTCTCACTTATCTGTGTGCAGGGGGGAAGAAAACCCCAAAATATCTGCTGTTTGAGCGGGATGAGAATCCCAAAATCCGCCGCGCTGGCAATTCCCATCGTGGAAATTTGATTTTCCCCCCCAAGCCCTTCAATCTTTTCCTTCAGCGAGGCTGCAGCTGCCATCTGATTTGTATTTATATATGCTCTTTATAGATATTAATGCAATAACAGATTAAACCTAAAGGAACTGTTACCACACAGAGACATCTCGGGGGTCTGATCTCGCAAACATTAATGCCTCTGAATAACTTTAATCTTGTGCATTGTGTATTTGAATTTAATGGGGACTTTTGCGTGCCAAAGTTTCTCACATTTGCGAATGTTTGCCGCAACTTCAGACTTCCCCCATATGTTGATGTCAATTTGTTTTTGCAACCTCGATACGGTTTAGAAACCTAAGGCTCCGATCACGGTTTGTGGCTGGCTGTTTCTGCAGCTCTGTTGCCTTCGTTGGGCCACATTTCCAAYGGGAAAAATGGGAAAAAATGGGAAAAATGGGCTAAATCCTCACYGCWGGCCCCACCTACTTAGTCCAGGTTAAATTTCCCTCACAAGGGATTCTCCAGGCTTTTTTTTCTTTAACAAGCCTGTAGATAATGTGAGTTATGGCATGGCAATGCTGTTTTTAGAGCTTCTCAAAGCTTTTTTTGAAGGTGAGTTCCTCAAAGAAAACTTGGAAAGTCGCCCAGGTGGTGCTGTATAAATAGCTGGAAATGTCCAGGTTCATCTGAATTTTCCAGGGCTCTTGGSCTCTGCTCCCTGTGTGAAGGCTCAAAGTGAACCCAAGAGTTCAGCCCTCCCTGTTGGATCATCTATTCTGTATTTTTAGTTGACAAGAACTGTTTAGAGGACATTAAGTTTGGGATATTTCTACTGAATATAAGGTTTTGATAAAAACCTTAAGTATGGTCGTTCTATTCTGTACTTTTTAGCTGTCAACTGTTTAGAGGGGCATTAATTTCATGATATTTCTGCTAAATGTAAGGTTTTGATAAAAACCTTAAGTATGGTTGATCTATTCTGTATTTTTTAGCTGACAAGAACTGTTTAGAGGATATTAAGGTTGTGATCTTTCTACTCAATGTAAGGTTTTGATAAAAATCGTAAGTATGGTTGATCTGGGAATATTTTGGAGGCAACCAAAAATCTTGAGCTCACCCTACACAGGTGTTGAAGTTCCTGCACATCCTCCAGCAATCCAGACCAGCCTAAATTCCTCATTTTCTACCTTGAATCACACTCAGAGCACTCTCACCCTGTTGTGTTTAACTCTGAAAAGCAGTGGTTCTGCTGGAGTTCAGTAATAATGGTAATTTTACAGCCTGAGGTCAGGATAATCAACTCTTCCACCAGGAAACTGCTGTGAGCACCAGGAAAGTTTTATTTCTCCAGGTTCAACAAYTTCCCTGAGACTGAGGAGAGGTGGCTTCCCCTTCAAACGAGCCCTGATGGGGCCATGTTTGCAGTTCACACTCACTAACTCGGGTATAAATCTGATAAGAAGCCAAATTATTCCATTCCTCAGCTTTTTGAGGGAGTGAGACTGATTTTCCAGCCTGCAGGAATGTAAATAAACAGGGTTTATCCCCTGTATGGTGGCATTATTTAGGATGAAACCCCTTTTTCTCACCAGATCTGTGGAGAGCAAATCTATTTGGGTTTTATGTCTGCAAGTGGAGCGGAGGGAGAAGAACAATGAGAGGGTGAGAAGTGAGGTACCAAACAGAAGGAAATCATCAGACACTTGAATTAATGAGATTTTTGCTTAAGTGGCACAAATAACTTTGTCCATAACTGCTCTCTCCTGAGCTCACACTCCTGGAATGCACAGAACTGATCAGTTTGAGCATCACAAAGTTGTCTGGGACAGTTAAAACCGGCCAAAACTTTAGAAATTTATTTGGTTTTGAAATATTACATTATTATAAATCAATATAATTTTTGTAATATTTCAAATATTATATATAATAGAGGAAATTCAAGATTTTTAGCAGTTTTAAGCTGTCACAGCCCTGTAGGAAATCCTGATGTTCCTCAAGCAAGGGCTACACGCTTGGAGAGATCTGATTTAAATATCTGAAAATTAAGAATGATACTGCTCACTCAGAATGTGTTTAACCAATGAAGAGAAGGGGAAAAGTCCAGGGAGGGAATGATCTGAGCTACTTTAGATCCTGTGGTGGGAAGAAATGGGTTTCCTGTTGGAAACATTGCTCTTTTCATTCATTGTGGAGGGGAACTGCATCAGTAATTTCAGCAGATGATTTTTGACATCAAAAGTTACGAGGACAGTGTCATGTAATGATTAAATTTTAAACGTGCAATGCCTAAATTTTAGAGGTTTAGAATGTGGAAGATGTGGGTATATTTTAAACAAGTAATGCCAATATTTTAAAGATTTAGAAGTTGGAAGATGCAGATAAAGGCCCAGTGGATGCTTGGTTTTTGTTTCTGTGTTTTTTAGTAGAACCCATCATTCTGGAAATCTTTCTAGCCTCTCCAGGCACTACTCTTGAAAGACAAAAAGTGTGAAAAAGTTCTTTTTTAAAACCAGGTTGGCACTATTGGAATATTTTTGTGAATTAGGTGGAGCATGGCTGATGAGGGAAAAGGAGCTGATTGCTGCTGTGGGGTGGTGATGGGGTCTGAGGGCTCTGTAAGGTCCTGGTTCTTGCAGATTTGATGGGGAATCCTGCTTGGGTTCAGATTTTCACAGTCCCTGCTGCACCTCCAGAAGGAGAAATAAATCTGTGGGGTCACCTCGTGGGTCTGATGGGATCCCAGCAGGGAGAGGGAGTGAGGCCAATTAATGACCTTCTTTCTGTRCCTCTCCTCCCCTTCAGCGTGTCCTGATCCCRTTYCAGAGGGSCCTGAGCACCTGAACCTGTCCTGGAGCAGCCCTGGAGCTCCATTTTGGTCTAAATTGGGAGCATTTGTCCCTTCCTCACTGAGGTGCCCAGAAAATACAGAATTGTCCTCATAGACATCCCTCCCCTCACCTGAGAGTTTAAACCATGTCCAGCCTTGTGATTCCATACACATCCTCTGAATATTTTAGTACCTGGATGATACTGAATGTCCCCTTCACCCCAACCYATCCTTGAGTGCTCTGATCTCACCAACCTTCACCTTTTCCTCCCATTTTTTCATCAACCTTCAGCTTTTCCTCTCATTTCTTCATCTATTTGTGCCATCAGGTATTTATTTGGAGTAAGGAACATTCTGAAACTCTTTTATTTGGATGGAAAGGGGCGATTGCAGCCCTGTGGATTTGGGGCAATCCCAATAGGATTCCCAGATAAGGAAGCACAGATAAAATTCAAGACTTTTATCCGTTTTAAGCTGCCACAGCCCTGTAGGAAATCCTGATGTTGATCATCCAAGGGCTACACACTTGGAGAGATCTGATTTAAATATGTGAAAATTAAGAATGATGCTGCTCACTCAGAATCTGGACATTTTCGAGTGCTGGCTGAGGAACAACACCCTCATCGCATTAATTACTTTAATGCTGACCTCTAATTATTGTATTAATCAYGTGCAGGAGCATCAGGAGTGTTGGGAAGGTTTTTAGGGAAAGAAGGAACAGGAATAACGATCATTTCTGTGCTGGGATTGAGCCTTGGCAGCAGAATTCCCAGCAATACACTGGACAAAAGGCTGGCTCTCAAACCTTGGGGTTGGACACAGATTTGGGCAGTTCAGGTGGGGATTTTTTACCTCTCTGTCCCCAAACGAGGAGGTTCCTGGCTCTGCTGGCAGCAGATTTTGCAGACAGGTGCTTCACCAGCCCTGAGCAAGGTGAACAATCAGAGGAGCCTCCTCTTTATCCAATTCCTTCACAGTGATCACTCCCCGAGCTCCCTGGAGAGCGAGGAGGAGAAGGAGCCTGCGAGTGCCTCCCAAAGGCTTGGCCAAACCTATTTTAAAAACAAAAAAACCCAGGGAAAACAGCGGTGAGCGAGTCAGTGTGCAGCCACAGCAGAGGGAAGCAGATGTGAGCAAGGCTGCCCGAGCCTCCTGAAGCTCTGGGAGCTCCTGGAAGGCAGCCAGAGCTGAAATCATGGCTGGAGGCAGCAGCACCCTTTTCTCCCCTCTGCCTGAGCTGCTCCCAGACAAGAAATTSGTGCTTTATTGAGCTGTGACTGCTCAGGGATGGGAATCTCCAGGCGTGGATGAGCTGGGAAAGCCTGATATTGATGGCAGAACAGCCCCCCGAGCCCCTGGGGTCAAGGACACCTCCACAAAACCCTTTGGGACTGTTCTGTGGGTCGGGAATGGTGATGTGGCTGCTCCATGGAGCTCACTGAGATTTGGGTGCTGCCACTGCTCTTCCAAAATCTTGTGGGATCCTGGCACACCTTCCGTTGTGTCTTTGTGTCCTCTGCAGGGAAAGGACGAGACRTGGTGCTGTGCAATAGAAATATTTTCCATTTTCTTCCTACCCAAAGTTCCTTCCATCCTCACCCCCTCCTCATCCCGGATTTCATTTTTTTGCAGATTTTTTTTTTTTTAGCCAGCGTTCTGCTCTCCTGTTTTATTGTGGAGGGATTGTCTCCGCTCCGACATGATTTATTTATTTATTGTTCTTTGTCTGGGCACCTCAGACTGTGCTTGAGTTGCAGTTATTTTGCAAGTCAGCTCATGGGCACCGGCCCATTTTGCTGCTGTTGCCCTGGAGTTTTCAGTTCCCATCCTGGGTGCTCAGCCTGTGTCTGGCTCCCTGTGTGTGGCATGGATGGG
>JANSVG010000029.1:1852452-1865176 GCA_025434525.1 Malurus alboscapulatus | reverse complement strand
TATGAAATTGCTGAGAGGATAAAAATTATTTCTAAAATTCAGCCTGCCCAGAAGAGTGCAAACATATTTACGTGTTCAAGTTGCAAATATTCTACTCATTTCACTTTCAGTATTTTATTTTCTTGCCTTAAATAAAAAATAATTAAAATTAACAAAGTGAAAGACAAGCAAAGGCGATTTGGGTTGTGCTTTTTAACTGTTCCTGTGAATCTGAGCATCATTTTTTCAGTCCTTAAATTCACCCTTCCTGCCCTCAGTGTGCAGGATGTTTAACACTCTGGGGGTTTAATTTTTGCAAGCCTGTTATGATGTTATTTCGTCTGAGCTGTCGTACGATCAGGAATTATTAAAAGCAAACGCTGCAGACCGCTCAGATGTGTGCTGCTGGATATCTGAGCCATTGCAAAAGTCTCGTGCTATTTTCTGCTGTCTAATAATAACAGGCAGAGTGCTTTGGCAGATGTAAATATGGTTTAAGTCTTAAAGAAGCTCGCAGAGGAACACTCCGGGTGCTTGGGCTCTTGCTTTTGGTTACATTTCACAATATCAAATTGGCCGAGCCTCCTGAGGGAGAGCTTTTGGTGGGAATTCAGAAAGGGGGCAAGAAATTCCACCTGGATTCCCTCTTAACTCTCAGCACGCCGAGGTAGAAGTGATTTGAGGAGCAAATTCTRCCTTTTATCCCTCGTGCCGGTGTTTTTTACACACATTTATTGTCCCTCACCGCCGAGTTCTAGGTCAAGTATGAGCCTGTTTGGAATATCTTTAGGTCTGAAACATTTTTTTTTTGTTTTTTTTTGGGGGGGGAAGAAATGATGAAAGAACTCTGGCCTTGTTTTAAATCAAGCTCTGAATGCAGCCGGGGCCACCCTGGGAGCACAATGTTTAATTTCCATTCGACATCTGCCTTATATTTACCATCGCAGCCCGGGCTCTGCGTGGAAGGAGCGCTCAGCGCCGATAAAAAAGTTTGGCATCTCTTTTGTCAGGGGTTGTAATTTCTGTTCTCTCAATCTGGACTGTCATTTTGTAAAAATCTTTTGTCACCGGGAGCTGAAAGGAAAACCTGGAATGTGCAGGGGATTAAAGAAATGGGGGGAAGAGGATTCGAATGTGTGGAGCAATTCTGGGCGGCTTCGCTCCCGGAGACAGATGGTGCCTAATCCTGATTTTTCCTTATTCCAGTGTAAATTCYGAGCATCCACGGCTGAATGCTGATGAATCAGGATCAGGCCTGGCTGGTTTCTTTGCTTTTGGAGCCCCGTGGGTTTATCTGGCAGAGCTCCCCAGCTCTGGTTTGACCCTCCTGGGGGAGCGGTGCCCACTGAGTGCCCGCCCTCACTCCGGGGTCCCACTCCTCTCCCCTCCTCTAGAACGCCATTCCCAAGCCTAGGAATGAATATTGGAATAGCTTGAGGTGTTCTCTTTAGGTGGGTCTGGTGCAGGTTCTCTTCAGGTGGAGCTGGGGTGGAATTTGGTGATTCTGGACGTTCCTCAGAAGGGCAAGAAGTTTATTCAGCGCAAAGGCAGAACCATTTGGGCCCCACAGATGATTTTGCAGCAAAAAGGGTGATTCAGGGGGAGAGGTGCTTTAGCCTGGACTGTTTCAGGTGGAAAAGGGAAAACTTTATTTTGTGTTTAATTATTTTAAATGAATTTTATCTCCTTATTAATCAAAACAACTCGTGTTCACGTTGCTTTTAATATGAGGATTTAAAAAGGATTTTTCCCCCCCAGATCCATTCTGTAACCTGAAGTTGAGGTGCTCTGTGTGGGGTCAGCTCAAGTCCCAGGCCCCTCTTTCACTTTTCCTTGTGGGATTTCAGTGAAGCACAACCCTTGGAGTTCTGTTCTGCAAAGAAAGAAATGTAAAATGTATTTTTTTTCCTTTTTCCCTCTCACAGGAGTAACTTGATGACTTCAGTGGGAATTGCTCATGAACAAGAGAGAGAAAAATCACCTGGATTCTTCTGGAGGTGGCTGGAAGGCTCCAGGAAGGACCTGCCCAAGGCACATGAGGAGGAKCTCACCTGTCCAGAGACCCCAACACTCCTGGAAATTCAGGCAAGTTCCATTTCCCTGCTTGGAGCTTCACTGGTGACTCCTTAGGACTTGGCACACACAGAAATTGTGCCAGCAAAGTTTTATTTTGTTAAAATTKGTGGGAATTTGGTGCGTCGATCAGGATTGTTGTACCTGCCAGTGGCCAGAGTGTCACTGCACACTTTTGGAGGGTTTACAGAGCCCAAAATGCAACAAGAATTACCCCAGTGAGACATTTGGGGTAAACTGAACCCTTGGATCGTGGCCTTTTTGCTAATCCCAAATCCATATCCTGTTACCAGCTGATTTTCACTGAGAACATCCCTTTAAACACCCAGCAGGCAGCTCTGTGTCTTTCCAGGCTTTTTGGGCTCTGCAAACCCCCAAAACCACGGCACTGCAGGGAATTTTGTGGCCAGGAAGGCTCTGCAGGCCATGGGACCACAATTCCCTGGAAATTGTCACTGATTCCCCTGTTCTTGTTTGTGGAGTTGATCCCAAAGCTGGACAGGCAGGAAAGAGATTCTTTAAAAGTGGAAGAGCCTGAAATAAAGTGTGAAAGGACTTCTTATCTTCCACTGGGAAAAGCTGCKTGGAGAGGATCACTGAGGCATGGGAAGCTGTGGGAGAAGTCTGGGGTGAAGACCAGGCAGGAATTATTCTCCTGATGGGTGAGATTCTGCTGGGTTTCAGGAAATCAGGGCAATTTTGGGGTTGATTCTGTCTGCTGGAAAGRTTCAGAATGCAGGGGGTGAGCAGGGACAGAGGCTGAGCTGATGGAAACTGTCCCAACATCAGCTGGAGAGAGGCCTCAGCTCCAGGTGGTGCCTTTTTCAACTTAAAACTGAAATTTGAGATGATTTTAGTACAGGAGGGGATATAAAAGTGGGGCTTTRTTGGAGTAGTCATGGAAGAATATCCACAAAAACCCCACCACAGGGGTGAATGAAGTTTAATAAGTTTTAGGAAATTAATAATTGATAAAAAACTCCAATTAGGAGGACAAGGGGTGATGTGATTCCCCCCAGGTTAAGCCCCTTCTCTGCAGCCCCCACCCTCAATCCCAGCTGTATTTCTTTATGAAAATGGAGCTCACAGACYTTGGATCCCAGGAAAAACCAGGATGGGATGGGGGCTTTGTGCCCTTTGGGGTTTGGAGCTCTGGAATGGGTTTGGTTTTSCAGCTGGGGAAAAGGGAAGGGAAAAATCCTGGGAAGGTGACAAACATAAAAAGAAAAAAGGCAAAAATCATTCCAGCATCACAGGGAGAGGCAGGTGGAGGTTCTTRTGTGGGAATTTCAGGGATTCTGGGCCTGCTTGGGCTGGACTTCCCTGAGGCTCAGACAGTTCTGTGCTGGCAGATTTCATTCCTCTTTATTCAAAACACGTGAGAGACTTGAACCAAACCAGAACTTTGAAAGTGAGCACAGCAGAAAACTTTCATGTGACAAGATTGGCAAGAAAGAGGATTTTTTGATGGTTGTTGCTTTCTTTCCAGCTCGGGTCACTTGCTTTGTTTTGGTGTCGTTCCTCACGTGCTCAA
This sequence comes from Malurus alboscapulatus, assembly GCA_025434525.1. Taxonomy (NCBI): domain Eukaryota; kingdom Metazoa; phylum Chordata; class Aves; order Passeriformes; family Maluridae; genus Malurus; species Malurus alboscapulatus. Next base: position 1,861,590 of record JANSVG010000029.1, on the reverse strand, counting down.
ATCTGTCTTAATTCACATTTCAGGGCATCATTTCCCTTTGCCTCAGGATGATTGGAGTAGGAAAAGCATTTGTGGTACARCTTCAATTTTGTTTGTACACTTGAAATCTCCTCGATTGCTTTCTCCAAGCTGTGCATGGAATTCCCAATTTTTTGGACAGGAACGCATTTTCCTGATCCAGGGTACTCAGTGTGGAAATGCTGGGCWTGTCCTGAAAATTGTGGGCATTTTTTTTTTGTTTCTTTACATTTACTTTGACTGTGAAGGACTGGATTTGGGTGTGAGTTAGGAGTTAAAAAATGGCATTTCACAGGTTGTGTTTCTTTTGATTTTCCATCTTTTTTTGTGGTTTGAGAGGAGATCCTCATGTCTGGTGTGTAGGGCCTGGTCTGCTTTTCCAATTCCTGCAGAACTTGGGGTCATTTAGAGAGTTTTAGATGGATTTTGGAAAGGAATCATTCCCTGAGAGGATGAAGAGGCCCAACAGAGGTTTCCAGAGAAGCTGTGGGTGCCCCTGGATCCCTGGAAGTGCCCAAGGCCAGGTTGGACAGAGCTTGGAGCACCCTGGGATGGTGAAAGGGGTGGGACTGGATGGCTTTTAAGGCCTTTTCCAGCCTAAAACATTCCATGATTTCTGTAAGTTTAAGAAAATCAAAATTCCATGATTTTCCTTTATGAAAGGAAAAACGAGCTCTGCACTGTTGGTGGTTTTTCCATCCTTCACAAGTTTTTCATGATCTTGTCCAGCTTCATCCTGTCTGGGGTGACAAAACTACTCAGGGATGAGACGAAGAGGTTACAAATAATGTTTATTTTGGTTAGGATGAGCTGAGGAAGCCCTGGGCACAGGTGGGACCTGGCCCCAAGCCCCCAAACCTGATTTATTTCAGCCATTCCTACCAAAATCCCAACATCTGGAGCTGCAGAAAGCGCCTTGGGCCCATTTTTATTTTTGGGCTGGATTATTGCTCTCTTTCCACACACAGTGATGGGGAAGGAGGGATCCCAAAATGAGATTTCAAGTTTTAGGTTCTCATTTTGGTTTTGATCTGTGACTCGTAGAAATTGTTCAACTCAGTCTTGGATGCTCAGACTCCACTTTTTGGTGCAAAACGCTTGGATTTGGCTTCCTGGGAGAAATACTGTGCAAATATCACCCCTCTGAGGCTGGAGGAGCTTTAGGAAATCATGGAACATTTATTCATTGTAAGAGCTGCCCTTAGAATAAATCTAAAACTTTTTCATTTTTAAAAAAAAAAAATATTTGACACCTGAAGAAGCTGCAAGTGAGGAGAAAAGATTTGCCAGTGTTTAGCAGAGGATTCAGTGTCAGCCCATGATAAAATCCAAGCCCTTMATTTAAAGCAAAATTAAAAAAATTAAAATTTAAAGCAAAAACTGATGAGGAGTTTTCCTCTAAGRCATTTTTCTATTGAAAACTGTAATAGCTCAGTGAGTTAAATCCTGGGAACTTCTTTTTAATATCTCCCTGCAAAAAAAAAAAGGGAGGAAGAGTTGAGTTTTGCTGAAGTTTTCAGAACTGCAGAAATCACGGGATTTCAGATGATCCCAGAGCTTTGTGAACTTTCCAGAGGTGGCTCAATTATTGTAGGTAAAGGGGGTGTAAAGGGAAAAATGGAATGAGGAGGCAGAAATGGAAGGAATTCGATGGGAGGCAGTAATTAATCCAGTTTGTGGTTTAATTCAGGAGTTTGTTAAATAATGGTGAATAAAAGTAGCTGGAGTTTGGTGTTCAAAGCTGCTGGTGGTTGATTTTGTCTTCCATGAGGTGATGGAGAAATCCAAACTTTTGTAAATGATCTTTTGGGCTCCTTTGGGCTCTTCTGGGCTCCTTTGGGCTCTTCTGGGCTCCTTTGGGCTCTTCTGGGCTCCTTTGGGCTCTTCTGGGCTCTTTTGGGTTCTTTTGGGTTCTTTTGGGTTCTTTTGGGCTCTTTTGGGCTCTTTTTGGTTATTTTGGCCTTTTCTGGGCTCTTTTTGGCTCTTTTAGGCTCTCTTGGGTTCTTCTGGGCTCTTTTGGACTCTTTTTTTGCTCTTTCGGGCTCTTCAGGCTTCTTTTGGTCTCTTCTGGCCTCTTTCGGTCTCTTCTGGGCTCTTTTAGGCTCTTCTGGCCTCTTCTGGCCTATTTTGGGTTCTTTTGGGCTCTTCTGGGMTCCTTTGGGTTCATTTGGGCTCTTCAGGGTTCTTTTGGGTTGTTTTGGGCTCTTTGGGGCCTTTTTTGGCTCTTCTGGGCCCTTCTGGGCCATCGGGTTGAAGGAGAGTGTTCAGAGGAGCTCACACCTGGGCTGGGTGACAAACCCTCGTTGTGCTGAGGTTTAAACCCAGCTCAGATGACAGGCTGAGCTTCCCAGAGCCCTGCTCGTCCTTTCAGTGCCTGCTTCATCAGCCAGGCCGTGATTAATTGCAGCAGGGCTGCTTTTAATTTGAAACAGAATCTCAGGCTGAGCTTTCCCTCCGTGTACAGATCGTAGGGCTGTGCTGATCTGTAAAAAATATGACTTTAGTATAGTATTAATATATATATACAATATAAATAATATTTATTATAATATATCTAATATTATTATTTATTATTTCATTTCATTATTTATCTAGTATTTTATTATAATACTATTTATTATAATACTATTTATTTTCCAGTATTAATATTTCATTGTTTATCATAATATTATTTATTATCAATTATTTTATTATTTATTCTAACATTATTTATCATCAATTATTTCATTATTTATTATAATATTATTTTTATTATAAAATTACAATATTATTCATTCTAATTGTATCAATCTACCTGGCCAATGGGTAGATTTCTGGCTATAAATGGATATATTTATCTATATAAAAAATGGATATATTTATCTATAAAATCAATACATACCTGAGCAGAGAGGGGATTGTCCCTCTGTCAGGTCACCCTGAGGGCTGAGTCCACTCTGGGTCATCACTGCAAGAGGGACATGGAGGGACTGGAGAGTGTCCAGGACAGGGAATGGAGCTGGGAAGGGGCTGGAGAACTTTTAAATGAGCTGGGAAAGGGCTCAGCCTGGGGGAAAATGGGATCAGGGTGATCTGAAAATGGGATTGGGGCTCTGCACAACTCCCTGACAGGAGAGGGCAGCCGGGGGGGATTTGGGATCTGATCCCAGGAACAGGGACAGGAGGAGAGGGAACGGCCTCAGGATGAAATCAGCAGGAATTTATCCATGGAAAGGTTATTAAACACTGTCAGGGGCTGCCCAGGGAGGGTTGGAGTGCCCATCCCTGCAGGTGGCACTGAGTGCCCTGGGCTGGGGACAAGGTGGGGATGGGGCACAGCTTGGACTTGGTGTTCTCAGAGGTCTTTTCCACCCCAAATGATTCCATCATGCCCAGAGTGCCCAAATCCCACAGGAACTGGCTCTGTCTCAGCTCTCAGCTCTGGATCCTGCAGCTCAGGAAGGAATTGTTGGTTTAACCCTGCAGATCCTGGGAGCAGCTCTGGGACAGCTGGACCAGGCAGCTGTCACAAACYAACAACTTAAAATGCCCGGGGCTGCACATTGGGAGATAAAAAAAATCTTACAAATAACTGAAATAATTTTATTTCTATAACATCCCAGGTCGATTTTAAGAAAAGGTGACTTTAGATATCTTCCTGAACAAATCCACCCTAAAGATGGGCATTGATTATGGTGCTCACTGGGTTTATTACAACAGAAATAAGAACAAGAAACCTAATCTTCATCTCTTGCTGCTTTGCCCCTTATTGTAACATCATTTCAATTCAATGGGATGCTTCAGCACAATGGGAATATTACAAAAGAATTTACGATTTTGTGGGAAATGATGGAATTACTGTGAGTTATGAATCTGTCCTTGACACTTTCTATGTGGATTTCAGCGAAGTCCAAAGCTTGGGAGCTGATTTTGGCTTCAGGAAAAGATTGGCAGTGAGTAAAAACCAGAAACAGAGATGAGGAAATTTGTGTCAGGATCTCTGTCAGGTGCAATTGCAGCTGGGATGTTTAAACAGAATTAAACAGTTTGTGGGGAAAATTCACAACCGGAATGTTGGGCTGGATCATGGGCTGGAAGCTGATCCAACAGCCAACAAACTCGTGGGAGTCTTTCAGGGAGCTCCAAAGGATTTTTGGGTCAAAATCTTCCCAATATTTGGATTATCCCGCCTTGACTTACTGACAGTGGAGTTCTCACCCCTCTAAAGAAGCGGCTGCTKGCAGAACTCAGCCCCCAAATGGTCCGAAAGGGAGCTCCCCGTGGTAACCTCAGTATTTAAAACTCACCAAACCCTGGGAAATTGCTCTCAGCAAAGTTCTGCTCTGAGCCTGAGCYGTGCCAGGAAAGGCTCTGTCAGGTCAACAGCTCTCATTTCCTATWGAGTTTTCCTGGAGAGTTGAGTCACATTCTGGTTTAGGCTGCAGGAGCTCTCACAGGAGGAACTTCAGGAACACCGCAGCCTGTCCCCTGAGTTAGCCTGGCCCAGGCAGATAATTCACTTAACACTTCACTGAAATGGTTTCTTATTATTTATTATTATTTTATTATTATTTCTTATTATTATTTCTTATTATTTCTTCTTATTTTCTTAATTTTTCTTATTATTTCCTGATTATTTTCTTAGTATTTTCTTATTATTTTCTTACAATTTCTTATTATTTTATGGAATTTATTGAGTGCAGTGAGCTCAGAGATGGGGCTGATTAGAGCAAAAGCCCCTGAGCACCCCAAACATCCTTCCTTCCMCTCTTCTGGTTGCCTTTGGCTCTTCCATATTCTTCAGAATGAAGAATCAGCCTCRTTTATTTATTTCTGGATTAGTATTAGCCTGGTTTTAAAGTTGGAGAAGGAACCAAAAAGCAGAATTTGTTCTTCATCAACTTGAATCTCTCTTCGTTTGCCCTGATGAGCAGCTCAGCTATAACAAGCAAAGATGGATACAACATAATATTTAGGTATAATTTATATTCTTATGAAAGAAATGAAGATTTTTACAAAAATCCCTAACTAATTGATAATTAAGCTGTTTTGCAGTTGTTTTATGGTTTAAAATAGGGTAGAAATGTGCTTGGTCATGGTTTCAGGGTGGATCCAGGATGCCAAGGGACCTGGATTTGGTGGCACTGCAGAATTCCTTCCCTGTGGCCACAGGTGAATTCCTGAGAGCACCAATTTGGGACAGAGATTTAGGAACCTGTCCTTAAAAGCAGCCCAGCACTTCAGCTCAGAAAATGGCATTAATTCCCACAGCTTTCCAAGCTTTTTACTCTCTGGTTTCCAAGGTTTTTACCCCCTTGTTTGAGTAAATCTTGCCCTGGTTGAGTAAATTACCCTCTGGTTGTGTAAATGATCCCCTCGTTGTGTAAATCTTATCCTGGTGGAGTAAATCTTGCCTTGGTTGGGTAAATCTTGTCCTGGTTGAATAAATTACCCCCAGTTGAGTAAATCTTGCCCTGGTTGGGTAAATTAACACCTGGTTTAGTAAATCTTGCTCTGGTTGGGTAAATGACTCCATGGTTGAGTAAATCTTGCTCTGATTGAGTTAATTACCCCCCAGTTGAGTAAATTACCCCCTGGTTGAGCAAATCGTGCCCTGGTTGAGTAAATCGTGCCCTGGTTGAGTAAATTACCCACTGGGTGGATAAATCTTGCCCTGGTTGAGTAGATCTTGGCCTGGTTGGGTAAATTACTCCCTGGTTGTGTAAATTACTCCCTGGTTGAGTAAATTACCCCCCAGTTGTGTAAATTACTCCCTGGTTGTGTAAATTACCTCCCAGTTGTGTAAATTACCCCCTGGTCATGCCTGGTGCCTTCTGCACGAGTGGGGATAGAAATGAGAACCCTTGGACAGTTATGGGATGGGTCCCAGGCACAGAATGATCATTTTTCAGGTCAAACCCATTCCCTGGGGTGTGTTGGGTTCAGGCAGAGGGAAAGGCTGGAGCCCTCCCTGTCCCAGCTCCTGGGTGTKTGCCCACTCCTGCCTTCTTTTCCTGTTTTAATTTAGTTGGAAGCTCCTCCTGATGTTCTCTTCTCCATCCCCAGCATCCTGAGCTGGCACCAAAATGGAATTTCTCCCATCTTTATGTACCCAGTGGTAAAACCCTYGTGGTCAGTGGCTCCACAAGAGGCTCCTGCTGACCACAGCAGAGCGTCTGTGGGACTGCTTGGGCTCTTCTCCAGGAGCAAAAGTGTCAGTGGAGATTTTAAGGAGAAGAATTCAACAAAATTCCTGGAAGGGAAGGATCCCAGAACCCCTGGCACAGCTCATTTCCCGCTCTGCTGCTCGGGGCTCAGGTACCCTCAGCTGCAGGAGGTGCAAAGAGCTGAGGAAACAAGCCCTGAAATGCAATTTTTGAATGAATTCCACCCAAACTGCCTCTGTTTGCACACTTGAAGTTCAAAGAAGTTCACTTCACTCTCTGTTGGTCGTTATTTTGGGTTGGCCCTTCCTTTTTCCCTTTCCCTGGCKGTGATTTTGGGGTAAATGGGAGGCACTGCAGCCTCTGCAGGAAGGAGCARATCCCAAATCCTGCAGGGTGATTTGGGGATCAATCAGCCTGACTGTTTGTGGCTCTGGAGGGCTCTTTAGCAGCACTGGGGACAGGGGAGGGGATAGGGCTCACGATATCATTCACCAAATAGGAAACACCCCACCCTACAGTGGCTCTGATGGGAAAAGAGTGAGGGGAAAGCAGTGGGGTGTAATAGGAACTCTGCTGCTTCCAAGATGTATTTACCTGGACAGGASAGAGCTGGAAAACTGGGCCAGCACGAGGACAGAGGGACAGTGCTCTGGGAGGTGACTGGGGGTGAACTGGAAATGCAGGATCTGGGGCGTTATGGGATAAATAATCACAATAATATCTGTGCCTGCTCGGCCTGAGGTGCCTCACCCCACTCGGGGTGGTGCTGGGGCCTCGCTGGTGTTGGGTTTCCTAATTCCTTCTCCCCTCCTGGCTCCCTAAAGGCCTCTGTGTGGGGTTTTGTGCTTTGTTATGTCTGGAGTGGAGAGGAGCTGGCAGTGCTGAATTTCAACCTCTTGTAGGGCAGGGAAATGGGGGTGGGTGGCCAAGGCCAAGGCTGGCTGTGGAATTTCCCATCCCTGGAAGTGTCCAGGACCAGGCTGGAGCACCCTGGGATAGTGGAACGTGTTCCTGCCTTGGCAGGGGGTGGGTGAGGTGAGATTTAAGATTCAACCCAAACCAGTCTGGAATTCTGTGGGTGAAGCCGATGGGGAAGCAGGAAACCAAACAGGGAAATCCCAACATTCCCTTCCTCATCCATCCCACCCAGCCCAGCCCCACAGGAGAGATTTCACTGCAGGTGGCACAAACCTGGCCTTGGGGATGGTTTGGTGCTGAATGCAGAACCTTTCAGGCTGAGGCATGACTTCCTGGCACTCCTGACCATCTTTAATCTGGGTTTTCTGTGCCACCCTTTGGTTCAGACTCATCTTTGCCCGTGGCTTTGCTCCTTATCTCTGTCCCTGATTTGACTTCTCCCTCCTTTGCTGACTTTGGGTGAAGATCCTCCTGCTCAAGCCATGAGTCATTTTTATTTGGATGAAAATTTGCATTATTTTTTTAATTTAGGAATTTAATTTAATTTTAGGAACAGGTTAAATGAACCATATAGATGATTGAGAGAGGGAGATGCCAGGGGATGTGGTGATGTGTGGGCCTTGCTCCTATTTTCTTCCTCTTTGCTTCAGATTGCTTTTATTCATTTACTTCCTTAGGTGGAGATTGCTGAGTGTTGTCTCATTTTCCTGAATTCTTTGGGCTGAATTGGTTGGAATTCATTGATAGATTTGAAATCGGTGTTTTTCCTGTAGTGCTGTGCCCTCTAACARAAAAATTCCCATTGTGGTTCCAGGAATTGMCAAGGTGAACTGAACTGTTGAGCATKAACAGAAAGGTGCACACAGGAGTCTTCAGGAGTGAGAGATGAGTGTTAAAAAGTAGAAAAGGAAACATTTAAATGTATTTTTGTGAACTTTGTCAGCAGGAGCAAATGGTTCTTAGGAGGAAAGTCTAATTACAAAAATTCAGAAGAATGAAACAATAAATTTTAGGAATTTTAGAACGTTTCCAAGGGGCAGATAATCCTTCCACAGCTTTGTGAGATTTATTGAGGGGAAAAATAATTGTTCATTTTTTTCCATAGTGTGCTGAAGTACAGGAGGTCACCCAAATTACAAAGAGAGGAGTTGAGGGCCATAATCTGACTTTGAATCAGAAACAAGCGGGGGAGATTTGTTCTTCCCATCATCCTTGGGATATCGCCTGCCAGTTTGGGATGAGAGGCTGAAAAACTGAACCATTTTGTGTGAAAAAGATGTAAAACCATCCCCAGGCCAGGTTTGTCCTGGAGAAAGGAAAGGACCTGTTGAAAATACCAGTTATGAGGAGTTCAATGCTTTTCAGTTGTAATTAACTCTAAGTAAATGGTGTATTAATAATTGGGTTAAACCAATTCTTCTCTTGGAAATGTAGGTTCTTGCCTGGCCTATTTACTTCTCGTGGAAATGTAGGTTCTGTCCTATTTTYCAGGTGGATTCCTCTCACAGGATGCATAAATCCTGTCTTACGATGGGGAAACTGAGGCACAGAGGTGTGAGGCAGCCTGGAAAAGGCTAAACAAGGCACGATGGCATTTTAGGGGCTCGAAGGAGGAGCATCCCAAATTTTAAGTGTAAATTCCTGGTGGCACAGCCATTTGTGCTTCCAACACCCTCATAGTCCCTGGCTCTTGATGGATAATTGTGGTGGGGATAAGAACATGCAGGGAAATGCACATTTAGGGGTGGGGATAGACTGGAACGGTGAGGGGGCGGTTTGGGAAGGGGGATTTGTTATCAAACAACCTCTGTTTGGGCACTCTGTGCATGGGCTTCTCAAATCCTGGRGTCTCCTTGCTCAAATCCCCCAAAAAAAGTTGGATCAAGACATCCATACTCCAACTGGCCCTAGGGTGTCCTTGTTTTCCTCCCATTTCTTGATCCCTAAAAAAAGTTGGATCACATCCATCCCTCCATCCCTGTCCATCCATCCATCCATCCATCCATCCATCCATCCATCCATCCATCCATCCATCCATCCATCCATCCATCCATCC
>JANSVG010000029.1:1828572-1839519 GCA_025434525.1 Malurus alboscapulatus | reverse complement strand
AAAAAGGTGCTCTCCACCCTCCTGCTTGTCAGGGAAATGAGGGGTGGTGGTGATGCTCATCCCTGACACGGTTGTGGCAGGAAGGGGCTGATGAATATTTACTCAGCACAATATTTGTCCAGAGGTGCTGCACAGCTCGTRCTGCAGGAGCAGCCATCTGCCACATCTCTCACTGAAAACCTGCAAGGAGCATTTGGGGCTGGGGCAACTTGGGCAGAATTCCGGTTCTGATAGCTGTTTTTTGGGCTCAGGTTTTAATTCAGGATTTAGGCCAGGTCTGAACCTGCTGCCAGTTCTTTRTTGTCCCTATAATCCGAGTTCTGGCACCAAGTGAGATCTTCAGCACTGTTAAAAGGTGCTAATAAYGAACCAGACACAATTTTAATTTGATTTAAATCCATTTTCTCCCATGTAGCTGAGTGTTGGTGGCAGACTGAGGGAGAAGGAATAAATCCTGTGGAACACAGATTTGTTTTCTGAGGTTTTCCTCAATTCTCCTGTAATTCCTGTGTTGTGCTTACCYTGATTCCAAGCAGAGGAAGGTTTCAGGATCATGGATATCCAAAGAAGAAGAAAAGAAGGAAAATATTCCCCTTGAGGCAACTCCCGGCACGTGCACAGTGCTGGGCTCTCCAGCAATCAGTAGCTGAGGAAAATCTGGATTTAATTTCTAATTCCACCACGAATTTCACTCTTTTCCAGGGTCTGCCAGTGCTGCTGAAGACCCTTTTGAGAACCGCACCAAAAAGTGACCACCCCAAATCCAGCTGCTCCTTCCCACTGCCCAGAGCCCGAGGAGGAGCTGCGCAGAGGTGAGATGCTCCAGCCAATGCAGAGGGATGAGCTTTTGTTGGGAACTGAACTGATCATTCACACAATTAATAGCTGATAATTAATTAACTCGCTGATTTATTTGTGCAATATTTGTGCATTGCTGCTGCGTGGTTGTAAAACCAACTGAAAAAACAATTTTTCACTTGAACTGGATCATCTTTAAGTATCCTTCCAACCCCAATCCATCCTTTGATTCCATTAAATTCCTGGGTGCAAAAATCCATATTAAGTGGAAAACAGACTCGAGTTWCACCGAGATCATTAAAAACTCTATTTTATTTCATTTCCCACCCACCACCCTGCTCAGAAACCTGGATTTATTTTTGAAGTCCCTAATTAAGGATGGGAATTTGGTGCCAGGCAGATGCTGTCATTTCTCCCAGCCCTTCCAGCCAAAATCCAAGCACATTTTGGTCCCTTGGGCTCTGAGGATGGGTTTGAGCATCATCTCACTCCTGGGACCTGCGCTGTCCAAGTTTAATCCCAAAATTCCTGGAAGAACCCCCTGAAAACAGCAGGAATTGCTGCAGGATTTGGGCAGAAAGCACATGTTAGGACAGGCTGGGGATTTGCTTTAATCCCCTCTGGTTCTGTTTTGGATTTGCTGTGTGCCTATTTGCTAAATCACTTTTCTTTTCCACCCTGTGCCCCCGTGGAGGAGGAGGAGGAGGGAGATTTTGGAAGGGGGGAGATTTGGGAAGGTGAAACTCGCTCCAGAGTGGTGCCATCAATTTCTGCAGGGGTTTTGAACTCAGCTCTGCCCCTTTTCCAACACTGAACCTCTCCTTGGATTCCTCACAGAAATCCCCGGGTTTGAAAGGGTGAGGGAGTTGGGATTTAGGGACTGGGATTCAGGGAGCCTAAATAGTGCTAAAACATTGCCAAAGAATTGCCAAAAATTGCCAAAAATTGCCAAAAATCAGGAGAGCAAGGGCATCCTTGAGTTGGATGGAGCTCTGAACAACCTGGGATGGTGGAACTGGAGGAGCTTTAAGGTCCAACTTCCAACTCATCCTGGGATTTTATTGATTGATTTATTATTTTTGCTTGATTTATTATTATTTTTTAAAACTATTTTTCATTTCTTCCCGACATTAAAAAATATTCCAAGGGTCTTGTTTCTCTTCTGCCACACGTTTTGGTGTGGTTTAGCAGGATTTCCTGGAGGGAGAATCTCCAAACCTGTCACAGAGCAAAGCCTCATTTATGGAGGAGTAAACAATTCTCACTTCTCCTTTTTGGTTTAACTTTTTTTTTTCCTTTCCCCTTGAGCCGAAATTTGGGAAAGTCATTTCCTGTCACCTGGTGAGGCTTGGAACAAGCAGGGAAAAAACCCCTCTGGTGTCTGCTCATTCCTTGGGTGCACCACAGCGCCCACAGCTCCTCTCACCACTCCCAGAGAAAGTTTGTGTAGGTCCTAAAATAATTCCATGCCTCTGGCCCACAAATATTCCTGTTTGGTCAGCCTTATATAGAGTAATTACTGTGTGACACAGCACCGCAGCTGGGCTGGGCTTATTTTGGGCCAGGAGATATAAAAAGCTGTTTGTGGACAAAAAAAAAATATAAATAAATAAGGTGCCTGTGTTTGTTGATGTGTCATCCTAAACAAATGAGAGCAGGGACTTGTTAATTTGCTTTTTTAAAAATTATTTTGTTTTAAGRGTTGTTTGTGAGAGCATTGGTTTGGTACCAAAGGCACCCAGCCTGGTTAATTTAGATTTGTCTCCAATCACCAAAATTCAAATTATTCTAGGGTGCTGTGGTGATATTTATAGGGTGGCACAAACCCAAGAAAAGGGGTCAAAGCTCAACTGTGGCAAGTTCATTTTCCTGAGCAGGTGATGGGTGGGAAGAAAACACCTTGAGGGAAAGGTCCATCCTCCAAATCCTCGGATTTCCGAGCAGGCAGCTCATTCCCACAGCTCTGCGTGGTGTCAGTCGTGTTTTTTCGAGCCCAACATCAAAATCCCTTCTAATTTTAATACCTTTGATATTTATATGCACGGATTTGATATTTTGCTCATATATGGACATATAGGAATGCAGCCAGAGGAAGGGAGAACGGGACCATGAACAAACATTTGTCACTGCTCAGCTGCCCCCAAATGCAGGTGCCTSTGTGGGAAACAAGTTGGGAAAGCTGTTTGTGGGGAAATTGGGATGTGATATCCCCTTTTACAGTTTCCCATGCTGGGMTGGTCGTCTCACCTCAAAAATTCCCATCCTACCCAATTTCATGAACAATCCCTGTAATTTTTAGTCATCCTAGGAAAGAATGTTGTCTGCTGGGATGGGCAGGCTCCATGGATGGACAGTTCCACCGGCTCTGGAGCAGAAATCGGGGTTTTGGTGTCTTTTTTGTGCCATTTTTTTGTGCCTCAGCACTGTTCTGAGCTGGTTTTAACAGCAGAACRGGACCTGTAACCCTGAGTTACCTTGGCCAGAGCTATTTCAAGATGGAATTGAAGTTTGGAGCGCTTTTGGGACCGGAGGAATGGAGCAGTTATGAGAAATATTCCTGTGGTTTGGCTTTGTTGAGGAATTCTCCTGAATTTTCCTGAGGAATTGTGTCGATGGGATGGGGCTGGGAAGCGAACCAGGAGCTGGGATCAAATCCCTTCACTGGGATCAGATCCCTTCACTGGGATCAAATCCGTTCAGTGAGGAGAGACGCAGCCCTGGGGTGATTTTTCCTGGAAAAAATTCTAAAATGCGCACGGAAAACAATTCCTCATAATAAAAAAACAAGACAGATGAGGTTTCAATGGCGTTTGAGGCGAGGCAGATCTGAGAAGGAATATATTGGAAATTTTGTATGTTAAACTGGGAATTTGGAAGCAGAATGGAATCTGGGAATGGAATTCTGTTGGCCCAAGAATGGCTCGCAGATTTCTTGGCTCCTTGCCCTCCATTAGGCAGGTTGGGACTGGAATCCTGGAATCCTGAAATCCTGGAATTCTGGAATCCAGAGGCAGATCCATCCTGATCAGCAGGATTGCCTTGGGGAAACAGAGCTATGGGCACAATTTTCCCTCTGCTGGGTTTGGGGTTTCCTGTCAGGTATCCATCAAATCGGAYGGATGTTGTCAATATCCATCATTTTATTCCTTATATTCATATTTCTCTTCTTGCCTTATTCCAGGTGCTCCATCCCAGCTCTGACTTCTGTTGGATATTTCCACATTCCTGGTAAGAATCTGATATTTTTTTTCAGCTTCAGCCAATCTGATGTGTCCAGGTAAATGTTGGGGTCTGTGAAGGAGAAAAATTTGAGGCCAGACTTTCAGGGATAGAATCTTTTCCATTCTAGAATTACTCAGCAAGAGCTTTCATTTTATTTAGAAAATGAAATGAATTTTCTTTATTTCATTTTATTGATCCGAGAAGCTCTGCCCCCTTGAGCAGCTCCAACAGCTTTAACTCATGCTAGAATTCCTTACCAGAATTCATTTTTATATCACCTTGGTTTTTCCTTCATTTCACGCTTCTCTTAAAGTAAACAGAGGAAAATTTAGAGATGAAATTTAGGAAAAATCAGTTTAACTTTCCTTCCAGCCCGTGAATTCTCTTCCACAGAGCTCTGCACCAGTTTGAGCTCACAACTGGGAGGAATCAGAGCACGGACACCTCGATGTTGCGTAAGCTCCTAAAGGGAGCAGATTTTTGTTTTGAGATTTTTTTTGGGTTTGACGCGTTTGTCCGAAGTCGGGGCCGTTTTTGGGAGCTCGGAACATTCTTGCTGTTCTGCCTCAGGATGAAACTCAGATCACAGCAACTGGGGAGAGATCCCAAAATATTTGAGGCTGTTTAAGTGACTGTAGACCTAATTCAGAGTTCTTTGCTGAGCGAGGCCAAGCAGGGATTTGAACCTGATTTTTATGCACGCTCTTTTCTTCTCTCTCCTCCTTTCAACTCCAAGTTCCATCTTATATTAAAGAAACCATCCCCGTAGATTTCACAAAAATGGATTTATTCAGGTCAGACATGTTTTAGGTTTTTTTTTTTTTCCGGCCACCCCCACCCCTGAAACAAATAAATAGATTTAGCAGTGGAAACTTCCAGAGGAAATTTTATTTTATTTTCCAGCCTCTTTCTCTGGCCTGCTGCTCCCAAAATATGTTTTTTTTCAGACTGAACCAGCCAAACATTTCCTATGTTCATAAGTGATTGGATTCCTAAGTCTATGCTAAATTGAATTTAGTGCTGTCTAAATGTTGGTGCTTCATTGATGCCCAGTGTCAATCCACGCCTGTTTGGCTGGAATATAAATTCATATTTATATAAATTCCATTCCCAGAGGAAATTTCCCTGTTTTGGTTAATAATTAGGATTATTTTACAACAGTTTGGGTTCGAACTTTGCCCAAGTGAGTGATGTAAAGGACAGAGAGCAAGGGGAATGCCCAGGCTGGGGAGATGTGGTGTTTTGGGGACAATGTCCATCGCAGGGATCGCTCTGCCGGGTTCATTGACCTTTGCTGTCCTGGACAGAAAAGGAAACTCCAGTTTTTGCTGCTGGGTCCGGATGCTGAGTCACCTGTGTGGGGAAGGCAAACAGCCACAGGGCCGGTGTTTCACTGCGTGCCTGGGGCTGTCATCAGCTGCTCTGGGGCCGCTGTGGAGTCACTCACCCCTCTCTTGATCTCCATCATCACTGAGTAATTCCCTTGTCCCAGTTCCTTCCAAAACCAGGGGCAATATTTGGGTGTTTGGTGTTGGTGTTTCATTGATGCCCAGTGTCAATTCCAGCCTGTTTTTGCTGGAACATAAATTTATATTTATATAAAACTATGTTCCAGAAAAATTGTACATAAATGTATATAAAATATAAAAAAAATACAAATTTTAGATATATAGTAGATTTTATAGACATATTTTATATAAATATATAAATATATAAATATATAAATATATAAATATATAAATATATAAATATATAAATATAAATAAATAAATAAATAAAAATAGATAAATATAAATATATTTTATATAAATATATATAAAAATATATATACATTTTAAATAAATGTATATTTGTTTAGGGAACTTAAAATAGATTTATTTTTATTTAATATGAATAGAAATTTATATAAAATAYAGAAATTTATATAGAAATTTGTATAGAAATAGATTTGTTTATATTTAGTATTTATTTATATAATTCACTGGAAACCAGTTCCAGCTCCTCTGTGCCTTCTCCCAAATCCTGACCCACTCTGGGGTGGGACTGATGAGTTGTCCCAGTGCTGCTGGGTTTCAWTGCCCAATCCCAGGATTTCCCTGGGGGAAGGAACCACTGCTCCCGAATTTCTGCATCACTGCCCATCTCCAGCCATCCCAGTTCAGCCAGGGAAGCTGTTCCCACACTCTCTGCCTGCTCCAGAAGGCTTCCAGTGCCTTCAGATGGGGAAACTTCCTAAAATCTCACTGGCCAGTGCATCACTTATGGCATATTTGGGGTATTKCCCCTTCTTTCCAGCAATCACCGAGATGGGAACCCCAGTTGAGGCTACCAGAAGGATTTTTCTCTAATCAGTCAGGATTCTGCTGGTGCTTGGGTCRTGCTGCTCCCTCCTGCCATCCATGCTGAGCTGGGCGCGTTGCCRCTGCCGGGGATGTGGAGACGCAGGCGGACGGGGCTGGAATGCAAATGCGGCCCTGCACGGCCACGTTCCCTCTCGCAGACGATCGATTCCGTGGCTGGCTGGCTCTCCCCTGCTCATCGGCCACAGGCAGGAGGCAGCAGGGTGAGGAGGAGGAGGAGAGGAGGAGGAAAACCTGTCAGGATGGTTYGATGCGGCTGCCGAGCCAATGGGAGGAGGGAGCTGTGGATTGGGCTCGGCTGAGCGGGGTTTGGGGGGGGCGTTTAACAACAGCAGAGAGTGGCTCTGCCCCCTCCCAGCCCCGCCACCAGGCTGGAAAGTTCCCAAACGTGGCCCTTAATGCGTTTGTCTCACTCACGCCAAGTTCCGACATGATCTGGGTGACTTTGCCGCTCTGTCCCTCTGCCCGTGGCCCTTCGGGAAGGGTGGAAGGGGATCTTGGCTTTATCTCTCCCCTCAAACCAACCAGTGAGTTCAAGGTAGAGAGATCACTGCTTGACTCGGTGCTGGGGGAGCCCCGAGGACAAAAGGGAGTTTGGTGGTCTCTCTTTGGGGTTGGTGTTCTCTCTTTGGGGTTGGTGTTCTCTCTTTGGGGTTGGGGTTCTCTCTTTGGGGTTGGTGTCTTGCTCTTGACCCCTTTGCAGGGCTGGCTGGGGTTCAAGCAGCCAATCCCTCGTGCCAGTGGACAGCTCCCATCTCCCATCTTTTTGGGGAGTCCTGATATGAATCCAGGTGATTTTTTTTACCCTTCCAAATCCAGGTCATTTTGGGTGTGGAGGAAAATCTCCTTCAGTGAAACCTCCCGAGGCACCATCCYGCCCTGCCTCCTCTGTGCCTCTCTGCCTCTGCCCTGCTCCATCCATCACCGCTTTAACCAACCCCAAAATGGAAAAGGCATTCCTAAAYGCCTTTCCAAAATTTGGAAATTCCACCCGAAATTCCACCAAACTTTCTGAACATTTATCACACTTCCATCACCCTGACCTTCGCCATCCTCCTCTCACCTGTGTCATCCCCATGCTCCTCCCAGGATTTCCCCGCTGGCGGATTTGTCCCCAGACTGGCAGGGACAATGACCGTGGGGACAGGGGGCTGGTGGCCTTGGGAGGGTGGCCGGTGATGTCTGGGTCAGGGAGTCTTTAATGCAGTGTCAGGGAATTCAGGCAGCTGTCATCGCTTCCTAATTAAAAATAGCTGAGCCTCGCTGGCGTTCCTGGGCTGTGCGTGGCTCATTTGTCATCCTGTCCCCTGCTCCTCAGCGCAGCCCCCAAACACCTCGAGGAGCAGGAGGGTGGAAATTCCTGCAGGGGAGGAGGGCAGGGAGCAGAGAATCCGTGCCACGAGCTGCTCCGTGGGTCAGGAGTCGAGCAGGGTGCAAAAGGGATGAGAACACAGAAAAAAATGCATTTATTTTGTATTTATTTATATATATATGAACATATTTTATATGTATTTATATATATAGATCCATTCACTATTTATTCATCTTTATAAACCCATTATATATTTATGTATACTTATAAACCCATTTAATACTTATTTCTATATTTAAACCAATTCTATATTTATTTCATATACCCATTTTATTCATATTTATAAACCCATTTTATATTTATTTATACATATCCACCCATTTAATATTTGTTTATATATACACCCATTTTATATTTATTTATATATATACTCATTTAATATCTATTCATATTTATAAACCTATTTTATATTTATTCATACTTATAAACCCATTTTATATTTATTTATTTATAAATTCCATGAATTTGGCTGGTCCATTTTTGAAACTGTTGATGTGTTCACAGCCCGGGCTGGTGATGAACCCCAATATTGAACATTTATTACTTGGGAAAGGCCATCCAGGGTGTCCTGTCCAGCCCTGGAGGGAAGGGATGGCTCCTGTCCCCAAACTGGGGACAATTCCCCTGAGAGCACTGGGGAACGGGGGCAGGACCAACCCTCCAGTGCTTCCCCTCCCAGTGCCCAACTGGGACCAGTCCAAGCTCCCACTGCCACCCCTAAATTGAGATTTTTCTGCCCATTCAGGGTTCTCTTCCTTCTGACTGGACTGATGATCCAGAGCCACTCATGGATGTTCCAAAACCAGTTTTATTTCCAGGGGAATTTCATGTGCAGCTTATGGGATACACCTGGTTTTATTTCATTTATTATCTTCAATCTGGTATTTTTCTTCTTTTTTTCTCTTTTTTNTGGGAAAGCTGTGGAAGAGTTTATAGGGAAGTGAACTGAATTTTTTTTGGGATTTTGAGTTATTCTGAGGTGGGCTGGAACAGAAAATCAGAAGCAACAAGTGAAAGCTCATCTGAAGCCCAAAGCTGAGGACAGAGCTCCGTGTTTGTCGAGACATTTTCACTGCAGAATCTTTCTTTTTTTTTTAAAACTAATTAAGCTCTGATGACTTCAGCTGTATTTTCAGCCTCTGATTAAGGGCATGATACTAATTAAACTCTTGAATTATTAAAAATGCAAATAGTCAGACCTGTGTGCAGCAGCAGACTTGCTTTTCCATGCTCTGGGACAGCAGCGGGAATATTTGACAGAGTCCCTGATCACAAGTTTTTCTTTTCTCTTTTTTTGAATTTTTTTTTTGAGGTCTCTCTTTGCCCTTTCTTTCAGCCCAGCTCTGTTTTGAGGCCTCTTTTTGCCTTTTCCTCCATCATGGGTGTATTCTGAGGTCTCATTTTGCCTTTTCCTCCAGTCCAGCTCTGTTTTGAGGTCTCTTTTTGCCCTTTCCTCCAGCCCAGCTCTGTTTTGGCCGTGGCCCCACTGAACAGGAGGGATCTGAGCGATATTTGGGTCTCTTTAGTGCCACATCTCAGCAGGCACCAAGCCCCTCGTTGGAGCAGCGGCCATCCCGCTGTACAAACACACCTTTGGAACCTTTGGGGTCAGGAATGGGGCTCCTCTCCAGCCCTACAGAGCTGGGCTTTGAGCTAAACTGGAGTTCCGTACATTGGGTGCCAATATTGCCCCTCATGTCCCCCTCAGTGTCACCATGAACTCAGATCATGCCAGTTTCTGTTTTTATTATTATTATTATTATTATTATTATTATTATTATTATTATTATCCAGTTTATTACTTTTCATTTCATTATTATTTATTTTATTATTTATTTATTATTAGAATCAATTAGTTGATTATTAAAACTGTGTCAGAGCCAACAGCTCCAGCGACACCCTGAGTGCCATTTGTGCATCTCTGCCATGCCCTGGTCACTGTTTTGTCAGCAAGGACTTGTCTTTGTCCCCTTTTGGGGTTCTTTGACACTCGGGGCTCTGCTGGAGCTGGCGGGACTTTGGGGGGGATACTTCAGGACCTGCCCAGGGGGAATTTTTTTTTGGTGCCTTTCTGGTGAGTTCCTCACAAAAACGTGAACGGAATCAGGCACAGGGGGCACTGCACAAACACAGAAAGTGAACRTCAGATTTAACAACCTGGAAATCTCACCGGGGTGAATTGACAACAAATTATTGGGGTCTCTTATCACATCAGCTCAGATTGGGGTCGTTATCAGATCAGAAYGACCCAATGGCTGTAGGTGAGGCCAGTCAATGGCAGGGGAGGTGGTAAAATTTTTTTTAATTTTTTTTTWAAATTTTTTTGTTCTCCTCTGGACTGCCCTTTTAGCATGTTAAAACAAAGCACGAAGGGGTCATTACTGCACCTATGACAACGGATTTTTTTYYTTTTTTCCCCTCCTCCTGCTCTAATGGGCTGCAGGTGTTTCACAGCCAGCCCAGCCTAATCAGGACAGACTTTCTGGCCACTGGCCAAAATTATAAAACTGTCCAGGGAGAGAAGAAAAGAAAAGAAAAAGGGGTGGAGGAGTGGGAAGGAAAATAAAAAAAAAACCCTAAAGCAAGCAAGGGAGTCACTCCATGCTGAGATTTTGTACTTTTGTGTCTCCTGAAGTGAATACATCGGGAATCAAAGGTTTGAAAAGTCATTCAGGGCTGTCCAAAGGAGAGGGGGAACCATCTGCACGCTGGGATGGGGCTCAGTGCTCCCAGCGGTGCCAGGGTAACCCTGGAACAGCTCCACGGCAGCTACAGCAGCACTGGAGGGGTTTGGGATCATGGAGGGGGTTGGGATCATGGTGGGGTTTGGGATTATGGAGGGGTTTGGGATCATGGAGGGGGTTGGGATCATGGTGGGATGTGGGATCCTGGAGGGGTTTGGGATTATGGCAGAGTGTGGGATCCGGATGGGGTTTGGGATCCTGATGGGTTTGGGATCCTGGCAGGGTTTGGAATCATGGCAAGGTTTGGTTTCTTGATGGGGTTTGAGATCCTGGCGTGGTTTGGGGTCCTGGCAGAGTGTGGGATCCTGGTGGGGTTTGGGATCCTGGCGAAGTTTGGGATCCTGGCGAAGTTTGGGATCATGGCAAAGTTTGGGATTATGGCAGGGTTTGGAATCCTGATGGAGTTTGGGATCCTGATTGGTTTGGCATCCTGATGGGGTTTGGGATCCTG
>JANSVG010000029.1:1798952-1828368 GCA_025434525.1 Malurus alboscapulatus | reverse complement strand
ACCTTCCTGCCGGGATAACAATCGGGACCCAGCCCTGGATCTGCATCTCCATAGAGACGGCTCCTGTGCTCCAGAGCTGCCAGGCAATCGCTGCGGCCTCATCCAGCGGTGATTAATTAATGCCTTTTCAGCAAAATTAGCGCTGCACAGCCAAGGCAGAGCTCTGCAGCTCCGCTCCCACCATTCTGGATTTTAGTGGGGTGGTTTGGCCACGAGCCCCTGGTGTCTCCTGGGGGCTGGGGAGCAAAAATCAATTTTGTAGGGTGGCAGCTCCCTGTGCCCCTGCTCCTGGGGCTCTTTGGGGAGCTTGGGCTGGGCTCAGACCTGCCAGGGGCTGCTTTGGGGGTGGGAGCTGAGGAGCAGCCAGGATCAGCACAGGGAAAATGGGATCTGAGGCTCTGAATGGATGGAAATTGGGGAAAATGGGATCTGAGGCCCTAAATGGGTGGAAATTGGGGGAAAAAAAATGGGATCTGAGGCTCTGGGGAGATGGAAATTGGGGAAAAGCTGGGTCTAATGCTCTGAATGGATGGAGAACCAGGGAAATCTGAGTCTGAGGCTCTGACTGGATGGAAAATGGGGAAAAACAGGATCTGAGGCTCTGTCAGGCTGGAAATTGGGTAAAAGCTGGGTCTGAGGCTCTGGATGGATGGAAATCAGGGAAAAATGGGATCTGAGGGTCTGGGTATATGAAAATTGGGGAAAAGCTGGGTTTAACACTCTGAATTGATGGAGAACCAGGGAAAGCTGGGTCTGAGGTTCTGAATGGCTGGAGCAGAGGGAAAAGCTGGCTCTGATGGCTAGATGGAAATCAAGGAAAAGTGGGATTTGAGGCTCTGGCTGGCTCAGAGCAGTTGGTTTGACTTGCCCTGAGGCTCTGGGGCTGATGCTGAGAGATGGAGCCTCCAGAGGAGCCTCTGGGGAYCCCCCTCACCTTCAGCTTCCCCTTTAGGCAGGTCCTGAAGGTGAGTGAGATGTGCCTGAGCCTCAGGGCACATCCATGGGAACCCTGTGGGTTTAGGGCCCAAACACCACAACAATGAACACAGCAGAGGTGATTGAATTCCCTGGATCCCATAGGACAGATCCCAACCACGAATTTGTTCAGTCAGGATTTGGTTCAGGCCAAAAGTTTTGTTTTACCCAGATTTGTTCAGAGCCAGGATTTGGTTCAGGCCAAAAGCTTGGTTTATTTAATTTAAGGTTTTTTGGATGCTTAGCAGGGAAAAAAAAGAATTAAAACAACCAACAAAACCAGCCATGGCTGATTGATATTAATTATWTTCATTTCAGATCTGCTTTTGGCAGCGGGGTGAGGAGGGAACGCCATCGCCAAGGAGGGATTACTGAGGTCCAAGGGAACACAAGTTCTGAGTGTCACCTCCACCCCAGGTCAGTGCCTTCTCCCTGGATTTGCTGCCAGAGCTCTGAGGAGCAGCCCTGAGAACTCAGATTTGCTGATGCTTTTGAGGGTGTTCAAAACAGCACCGTGGAAATTCCCTTGTATCAGGAATTACCCCTGAAATGGTTCAATAAATTGTATTAGATCAATTCTCTTAGTGCAGGAAGCAAATGGCTGATGAAGTTTCAGAAAGTGCTTTTTAATCAGGCAGTTTTGAATTTTCTGATTTTTTTTTTTTTGCATTTTGTAGTTGGTTGGAAAGGTCTGTGAGCTCCAGCTCGTTGTTTGCACACCTCTGAAAATACAAACAACAGTGGCAATGAACACAAGCTCCCCAAAACCTTTCAGAAATACCCGGATTCTTTAATTCTCCACCCCTTGGAGCACCGTGTGCTCTGATTTCTGGCTCTGGATGCCAGCAGAGCTTTGGGAGCTGCTGGACCCAGAACCACCCGGATTTGGGGTGGCAGGGATGTGACTTCATGCTCTTTTCTCCTCGAGCTTATCTGAGGGGAGGAAACCGTGGGCCTTATCTTCTTTTCTGAGTGGAAAAACTGATCTCAGTGTTTGGAGCTGCTGCAGCAGCGGGCGCCGGGTTAGCCCCGACTCAACCCCGCAATCTGACTGAGCCTAATTAGAAACCTCCCAGCACTCAGAGGTGGATTTCGAGACGATGATGAGCTGCCAAAACACATTAGTGAGAGGTGGGATTGGGATGAGCGTTTTCCTCATCCCAATTAGTGAGAGGTGGGATTGGTTTGGCGTTTCCCTGCTTGGTGGCAGTGATAGGAGGCCCTGGGTAGAGTCAGCACCAGCCTGGCTGAGCTCAGCTCAACTGCCTTGGGGTGTTTGACTCCAAATTCAGCGCCCAGAGCTCTCAGGGTGGGTGGGGTGGGGTGAACTGAGGGTGCTGCTGAACTTAGAATTTGATGTTGTGCAGTTTTAGGTGAAAGCAGGAGAGATTTAGGGGTTTTTTAGTCAGAGGTGAGGTTGCCCAGGGAAGCTGTGGCTGCTCCATCCCTGGGAATGTCCAAGGCCAGGTTGGACGGGGTTTGGAGCACCCTGGGACAGTGGGAGGTGTCCCTGCCATGGCAGGGGTGCACTGGATGGGCTTTAAGGTTCCTTCCACCCCAAATCACGCTGGTATTCAATGAAGGACAGCCCTGAGAGCCCCAGGCTGTCAAAAATCCTGCACTGCAGTCTGTCCACCCCTGAATCCTGCTGGATTGTCTGAGCAGGGCTGGGGGTTTACAGAGCTGAAGGAGGGCACTGTGCTGGTTTTTYACACATTTCTCTCCAGGATTTGTTTCACCCTGAGGCAGTGCTGGGTCCCTGTGCTCTGTCCCATGCCCAGGGCAGTGTTGGATGGGGCTGGGGGGAGCTGTGCCCTCCTGGTGCCGAGCCCAGCGCTGGTTTCTGCCGGGACCCACCACAACCCTCCCCAGCAGGTTCAGTCCAGCAGGTGCTGTGCCCACCAGGCCGTGCCAATTCTCCTCCTGCTGTTCCTCTGAGTTCCAGCATTCATCTTTGCTGTGCTGCTGTTCACAATCCCCGTGCCTTGTTTGCTGTTCCCCCGGCGCCGGCGTTTCCCGTTTCCCGAGCACGGAGCTGAGCTGCCCCTAACAGGTCCCCTTCCCTTCCCCTTCCCTGCAAGCACATGATGAGAGGTTTGAGGCTGAGCAGACAGCTGGTACAGCCTCCCAGGGCAGCCTCTGGGGCTGTTTGTGGCCAAATCCGATCTGATTCCTTTCCAAAGGCTGCTCAGTCTGTAAAACCAGACCAGGTGACTTTGGCCGGGCTCATTCCTGAAATACCAGCGAGGAGCAAAAAAGCACTTTGGCTTGGTCTTTAAAGAAATGAGAAGTTCATTTCAAGCTGAGATGGTTTGGGTTTTTTTGTTTGGGTTTTTTTTTTTTTTTTTTTCCCCCTGAAGCATTTGAATCTCCCCATTTGCTTTCCAGATAGAAAACTGACCTTGCTTGGACTGGTCTCTCGTCTCAGACCTGATTTATTGCATCCTCTTGTAGGAGAGCTTCAGGATTGCTCAGTGCCACGCTGCAGCCTCTGAAACCTCACCTCTAAGGCACATTCCCTGCACTTTGACCTCTTGGGTGTTTCACACAACCCCCCAGCAGCTCAGGCGGGAGGTTCTTCTCTCCCATTCCTCTCCTAAATTTGCCAAAATATTCAGAGGGGTGAGGGGGAAAGAAAAGCCAAGCAGATCTCACCAGCCAAACTCCTTGGAAGCGTTCAAAGGCTCTGGTGGCCTCTGAGCTCTGGTTTAGCTCTGCATCCCCGTTCCCTGCCAAGCTTTGTCCTCCAGCCTGCCCTTGTTCCCGACAGCGCTGCCAGGGAGATGGGCCCCGATTTCGGAGAGGAGCTCTGCCAACCTTCTGTGCCGGGCACTTTACAAACTTCCCCGCAGCATCTGCTTTGTTTCTGTCCCCGGGTGGCACTGAATGCTCCTTTTGTGTGCTGGAGGAGTCCCAGATAAGGATGACAGCTCGGTTTGTGGAGAATCCCCCATGCCCCGGTGTCAGGGATGGTGTCAGGGATGGTGTTTACATTGCTGTGTCAGCCCCGGCCCTRAAAATGGAACCAGAGAGGGACAGCCTGCCCAGGGCTCTGCTCTTGGGGGCTGTAGGGTTGGGATGAGCCCTCGGAGCTGTTTGCCCTGCTCGATGCCCCGATGGGCTACCAGACCATCCCAGGGGCCACCAGCGGTGCGTGAGGTGACAGCAGAGCTGTGYCCCTGCAGGGTGGTGCTCCTCTGCTGCTCTTTGATGCCTCAAAAAGCCTTTCCATGGGATTTTTCAGAAAACTCGCCCTGTTTTATTCCTGTTTAACCGCCAGAAAGGAGCGGTGGTGCCTCCAGGGCTTGCTGGATGTGCCCATCCCGGGGGGATCCACTCTGCCCACGCTGCTCTGGACAGTGTTTGGCTGTTTTATCTCCCTGGGGCTGGGGGAGCCGGGTCCCTGTGCAGAGCTCAGCTGCTGATCACCAGGATTGGGGGCAGGGAGAGGTGGGGAGTGGAAAATCACATCTTYGAGGGGAAAAAAATCTCATTTTTGAGGGGACAGCAGGAAACCTGGGCTCGCTCGTGCCTTGGGAATGGCTCAGGACATGGACAAGTGAGTGCTTCCAGTGTTTCCTGATCCCCTCTTCTATTTTTCCCTCTTTTTTTAAAAATTCCTTTTTGAAGACCAGGAGGAAAAGCTGCTTAGTAGGGCACTTAGTAGGGAATCCCAGTATGGGGGATGCCCTTAAAAAATGTCACTAGAAAGTGTCCCAGGCAGGTGGAACCTCGATCCACCTCGAGATAGCTCAGTTGCAAAGATTTTCTTTATATTCTTTATATTCTCTATATCTTTATATTCGCTATATTCTTTACATTCTTTATATCTTTATATTCTTAATGTTCGTTATATTCTTTATATTCTTTAAATTCTTTATATTTATATTTTTCTTATTTTTCTCCTTTTTCTTCTTTTCATTCTTATATTCTTTTTATTCTTTCCTTTTTACCTGGATTTCCACTGACCATTTTCTGCTCAGTCCAATCCTTGTCTCCACCTGGGGAGGAGATCTCTGCATGGAGGATATTTCAGTTTGCTGTTTTTGTTTGTTTTTTTTCCGTGGAGAGGCAAATCCAGGTGGAGACTAAATGAGGTTCTTTGGTGAGGGAAAGAGCAGGAAGGATTTCTGACAGATAAAAGCCAATTTTTGCATCTGGGTGAGAGGGATTTATTGGAGAGGAGAGGTGGGAAGGGCAGGATCACAGGTTCAGTGCCTCACACTCCACGTGGATGTCACCCACTGCCATCTCTTACCAAATTTGGGGATCCCTCCCCAGTTTTGGGGATCCATAACCCCCACCCTGGGTGCAGGCAGAGCTGGGCTCTCTCACAGGGTGCTCGTGGCACATTCCAGGTGCTGCAGGGATGGATGGGGTCTGTTCTTTGTGTGCCCTGTGGAACCAAGAGATGGCCTTTGCGGGCACCTGTGTGCCAGGGACAGCTGAGGGCACCCGGCAGCCTTTGAAAAAGAGCAGCTTTTCCATCCACAATAGTCCTCATGTCCTACTTTCCCTGTCCCTTGGGCCAGCTTCTTCCTAGAGCAGGGCTCTGCAAGCAAAGAGAAGAGAATTGGCTCTTTCAGGGATGATCTAAAAAATMCGGTATTTCTGCTGCCTTCAGTCTTTTCTGTTTGCTCCAGCTGTCACCTGCTTTGTTCCTCCTGTGCCCCTTGTTAGCGTGTTGGTGACAATTGGGTGAGGGATGAGGTGGCAGGGTTGGGATTTGGTTTCTGGTTGTGATTTGGATTCTGGTTGAGATATTTGGTTTCTGCTTATATTTTCATTTTTGGTTGTGATTTCATTTCTGGTTGTGATTTCATTTCTGGTTCTGATTTAGTTTAGTTTCTGGTTATGATTTAGTTTCTGATTGTGATTTCATTTCTGATTGTGATTTTGTTTCTGATTATCATTTCATTTCTGGCTATGATTTCATTTCTGGCTATTTTTTAATTTCTGGTTGTGATTTGGTTTCTGGTTATGATTTCATTTCTGGCTGTGATTTTGTTTCTGATTGTCATTTCATTTCTGGTTATAATTTGGTTTCTGGCTATGATTTAATTTCTGGTTGTGATTTGTTTTCTGGCTCTGCTGTAGCAGCTCTGGCTGCTCAGGCACTGATGGGAACCCTCAATGTCTGTGTGAGCCCAGTGCTGCTTCACCAAGGTGGACAAAAATCCGGATTCAGCTCCCTCTGGCTCCTGCCACCACTTGAAACCCAGCTCGACCCCAAAAGAACCCAAATTTCACATGCAGCACACACTTCCCTCAGCTCAGCCCAAGCCCAGCAGTGACACAGCCTCATTCAGAGCCATGAAAACAAATGCAAATCCCCGGGCCGGGGTTTGTTCTGCTGGATTAGCCCATTTCCCCCCCAGATTGATGCAGGGGCATTTGCAGGTGTTTTCTCTGTGGCAGTCCTGGCACGCAGGGGTTTGGAACAGTGGGAAGGGCGCTGCCAATCTTGGGTTTTATTCCAGGATAAAAGGGTGTGTGCAGAACCCTGACCCTTTGGAGCACATTTCTCCCATCCCTGGCACCTTTCCCCACCCCTCCAACCTCCAACCTCGGTGCAGCACTCGAGGATTGTGGCTCTAAAATAAAGCAGCCCTGCTAGGATGGGCTTTTTAAATTTTATTTCCTTTTATTTGCTCAGGGGTATAAAACCGGTATCTTTTAACCTGTCAGCTTGCATTTACAGCACATCTGAGGTTTGAAAGAGGCTGTCCAAAATGAAACCCAAGAGAAATAGGAGCGTGTTAGGAGAGCCAGTAGGCATTGAATGGTCTCTGTGGTGGCAGAAAAGCCTTAGGCTTCAACTGATTGCTAATTATGTGGCTTTATTCCTTTTTAAGAAAATACCATGCAAGGTTTGTGAAGGAGGTAAAGTGTGTTAGTCTGTGGAGAGTTACCAGTTTTGGGGTTGGTGGTTTTTTCTCTTTATTTTTCCCTGTATTTTTTTTTTTGTTTGTTTTATTTTCATTTTTTAATTCCCATTTTATTTTAATTTTATTTTTTAACCTCGATTTGGTTTGAAAACGAAGCTGCGTTCCTGAGTTCTGCCATCCATCTCTTTGAGGCCCTATGTAAAGAGCATAAGTTATTCCACCTTAAAAAGGAGGGGGAAAAAAAAGAAAAGGAGGAAAAAAAGAGGAAAAAAAAGGAGAAAAAAATAAAGAAAAGGAGAAAAAAAAGGGAAAAAAGAGGAAAAAAGAGGAGAAAAAGTAAAGGAGAAAAAAAGAAAAGGAGAAAAAAGAGGGAAAAAAAGAGGAAAAAAAGGATAAAAAAAAAGAGGAAAAAAGGAGAAAAAAAGGGAAAAGGGGAAAAAAAATAAAAAAGAAGCAAAACCCACGCTGTGCAGAGAGGGAGAGAGTTACAGCAAGTGGGCCCCCCGCTTTTCTCCGAGGGGGAATGTAAGCAGATCCTGCCTGAAAGTGCTGCACTCAGCAGTTTTCAGCTTGTTTTAATTGGCCTGGCCTGAAAGAATTCCGAGTGCTGTACCTGTGCCAAGGAAAATGCAAATGTTGGGCTGGAGAGCAGCATTGGGGCACGGCCACAGCAGCGGGGTGGGACATGGGGAGCTCTGGCCCTAAAAGGAACAAAGGACTTTGGAAAATGGGGCAGGAGCAGGGGAAATGTGGGGTTACCTGCTGGAAATGCTGCAGGTCCTGGAGCTTTGAGCTGGCCCTAAAGGATCCTTTCCTGTCTCTGTTTTTTGGGGTTACCTGCAGGAAATTATGCAGATCTGGGAGCTTGCACTGGGTTGGGGGATCCTTCCTTTTCCTATCTCTGTTTTCTGGGGTTACCCGCTGGAAATCCTGAAGATCTGGGGGCTTTGAACCATAGGATCCTTTCCTATCTGTGTTTTTTGGGGTTACCTGCAGGAAATGCTGCAGATCCAGGAGCTCAGCACTGTGGGATCCTTTCCTATCTCTGTTTTTTTGGGTTACCTGCAGGAAATGCTGCTGATCCAGGACCTTGGGGAGGTCTGGCCCTAAAGGGACAGCTTTGGGAGCAAATGGCTTTGGAAAATGGGGCAGGAGTGGGGGAAATGTGGGGTTACCTGCAGGAAATGCGGCAGATCCAGGAGCTCAGCACTGTGGGATCCTTTTTTATTTGTGTTTTTTGGGGCTGCCTGCTGGAAATGCTGCAGATCTGGGGGCTTGCACTGGGTTGGGGAATCCTTTCCTTTCCTATCTCTGTTTTTTGGGGTTAGCCACTGGAAGTCCTGCAGATCTGGGGGCTTTGAACCGTGGGATCCTTTCCTATTTGTGTTTTTTGGGGTTACCTGCTGGAAATGCTGCAGATCCTGGAGTTTGAGCTGGGCTGTGGGAACCTTTCAGCTTTGCACTGTGGGATCCTTTCCTATCTCTGTTTTTTGGGGTTACCTGCAGGAAATGCTGCAGATCATGACAATAATTCCTTCAAAACTACAGAGTTTCAGGTATTTCTTGTTGTTTTATAACCCCCATGTGGGGTTGGGGTCTGATATTCCCACCAGAATGAAGTTCCCCATTCTTTAGGGTGACCATTCTGAGTGCAGAGAATTCCAACATTACAAATATTACAGATTAAATTGTGTTTTAGGCATCCATAAATTGTGGTTTAGGCATCCATAAAACATCTCTCCTCCTAAAGGCCACATCCTAAAGTTCTGGGATGAAAAAATAAGAAAAAATTACCTGGCTCAGCTTCTTTTTCTGCCTCTTTTTCTGTCAAATAACAGCCCAGCTGCGAATTGGGAAAATAATTAATTTTCGATAAGCATTTGATCAATTCTTTTCTGTCTTTGCAACTCCCTCTCCAGTAATGAATATGCATCCTCTGCATTTTCCAGAGAAATATCCAGCATCTTTGGGTATTTAAAATTAGATCTGTATACATTTAGAGAGTAATGATTATTCTGAATTTCATCCGAGGCAATTAAAAAAGCATCACGATGACATTTAAGGTGATATTTTTCTCCCCTATGTTAAATAATTATAAATAATAATAATGATTAAACAAATTATTCCGTTCCTCCCAGTCTGGATCAACCTTTAGGTTAATAATCTAAATCATTAAAATTCATCTGTCTCTCCAAGGATTGAGTAGCTTAAAAAAAAAATAAAAATTGGAGGAACCTTTCTGCATAAGGGTGATTGATAATTACCAAAGCAAAGATGTTTTGTGGGTGAAAAATGGGGCAGCTCAGCAGATTGGTTGGGTTTGATCTGGGCCAGGTTGAGGTGATGTTTTCAGCGAGGAAATTCAGCCTGGTTTTATCTCTCCCATCCTCTTTGGGGGATGCTGCAGGGGTCAAGGCCGAGCCATGGGGTGATCTTGGGTCACTGAGGGCCATTTTTGGAGATTATTTCTTAATTGTGATAGGAGTTACACCCTTCTATCTGTATTWTTTAATGATTTTTCCTCGAACTGTCAGCCAGATTTCACTTGACTGAGTTCATCTAAAATAACTTAAAATATTTTAAAATAACTTAAAATAATTTAAAATAACTTAAAAGAATTTAAAAGAATTTGAAAGAATTTAGAATAATTTAAAAGAATTTAAAATAATGTAAAATCCAGCTGTGGAGACTATGGGAGTGTCCATCCTTCCCTCTGCTTTGGGGTTGGTTGATTTATCCCCAGAGCTGCCTAAATCTCTTTATTTAGGATTTAAAGCACCAAAACAATGAGTTGAGAGTGGAAACTCAACTTTTAAGACCCAACTTTTGGGAAACCCGATTTTTGGGATGCAATTTTTGGAAAACACAACTTTTAGKATCTTAAAAGCTGAATAAGGTTCACGCTCTCAGACTATTTTCCTGCAGACATTGCAGCAATAACATAGGAAAATAATACCCCAAACCCACTAAATTTTAAATAGGGTTTTCTTCAAATTAATCCCGTGAGATTTTTTATCTTCCTTGTTGGGTACAGCAATGCAGGACGGCTCCCTGAAAGGTGTTGGGATTCTTTTGGACACTTCCCTGGATAATCAGAGACTTCCCTGGCCACCAAGAGCCAAGAAAAAAAATGGATTTCAAAAGAGGGAAGGGAAGATAAGGCTTTCCCCGAGGGCTTTATAGGATTGTGCATTGCTCCACCTCTTTGCAGAGTTTCTCAGGAGTTATCTGGGTTCATCCATCTTCCCCCTCCCACTGGGCTATTAAATCCTTTCCCACTCTGCCACAACCGAGCCTTTATGTTGTCTTTATAAATGGCTTTTTTTYCTTTTTTTTTTCATTCRWACATGGCTGAGGTTTGCAGGAAAACACCATCCCTCTTCAAAGGAATCGGGATCAAATGGATCCCCTAAATACAGAATGTGGAATGAGGGTATGGAACACCCCATTTAAGGAAATTGGGATCAAATGGATTCCCTAAATACAGAATATGGATAAGGGTATAGCAACACCCCTTTCAAAGGCCAAATGGATTCCCTAAATATGGAATATGGAATAAGGGTGTACAAACCTCCCTTTTAAAGGACTTGGGACCAAAAAAATACTCCTAAGTACAGAATATAAACTAAGAATATAAAATAAGGATATATAAACAGCTCCTTCAGAAGAATTAGGACCAAATGCATTCCCAAAATACAGAATATGGGATAACGGTATGGAAAGACCCCATTCAGGGAAATAGGGCCCAAATGGATTCCCTAAATACAGAATATGGGATAAGGGTATAGAAACACCCCCCTCAAATGAATTGGGACCAAATGGATCTCCTGTATAAAAAATAGAGACTGAGGATGTAGAATAAAGATATATGAACACCCCATTCAGAGAAATGGGGAGCAAACAAATTCCCTAAATACAGAATATGGGATAAGGACATAGAAATACCCCATTCAGAGGAATTGGGATGAAAAAGAATCCCTATATAAAATATATAGACTGAAGGTATAGAATAAGGATATAGGAACACCCCTTTCAAAGGAATCAGGGCCAAATGGATTCCCTTTGTACAAAACATAGAGAAAGAATGGGTGAACACCCTTTCCAAAAGAATTGGGGCCAAATAAACTCCCTGCATGCAGAATGTARGCTGAGGATATAAAACCACCCCTTTCCCAGCAGTGAGGACCAATCAGATTCCCTTTTTTCTGGAATATGGGCTAAGGATCTATAGGACAGAGACAAAATATGGGGGATTATGGAGCTGACAGCACACAGAGCAGGGATGTTGGTCACTCTCCTCTGTCACCCTCTCTTTTCCCTCTTTTYCCCCTTTTCAGCACATTTTTACCCTCCCATCTCCTCCCTGCTGTCTCCTCATCACCCTCAGTGCCGTTATCCCGTTGGGAATCCCGGGATCCTCCCGAGCCCGGCCCCTGCTGCAGACAGACAGACAGACAGACAGACAGGCTGCCATTCCCTGGAGAACAGCCCTGCTCAGGAAATGTAGCTATTTCCGCTTTGCCTGCAGTCAGGAAATGAGGAGGAGGCAGAGCTGGAGATATTTTTTGAATTTGACAGGATTTTTTTTTTTTTTTTGTTCCTTCAGTTCGGAGCAAGGAATGCTCAGCCTGGCTGGGTCTGAGGCAGGGGGGTGCTGGAAAACGGGAGGCGGTGTCAGATTTTGGGGTTCTGTTGGATTTTGGGGTTCTGTCAGATTTTAGGATTGTGTCAGAGCCAGGTTCAAGTTAAAATTTGGGATCTGAAAGCAGGAAAATGGGGTCAAACAATCCCAAGATTCAAAGCCAAAACGTTAAACGTGACCTCATAAAGCGTCTCTGCTTTCCCTTGCTGACATCCTCATTTGCTTGGTTAACTTTAAACTGATTTTTTTTAGGGGGTGATGTTTTTTATTTCATTGTTTGTTTTGACTCAGAACGAAATAATTTCAATTAAAATTCAATCATTTTAATTCTCTTCAGAATCCAGAGCGGCACCTTTTGGGTGCTGCACATCTGAAAATTCCTATCCGATCTCACTCCAATGAAAAGGGATTCATCTCCCCCCTCTGATATTGGCCCACTTTTACATTAATTTTAAATAGACTTTCTTCAAATTAATCTCTYGAGATTGTAAAGCAGTCAAGGGTGCTTTGKTTTTAATGGAAGATGTGTGGCTAATTCCCCGGATTGTTTTAAAATCTCATTCTTATTCGTGGGAATATCCTGGAAATTCCTGCTGCAAGTAGAGCTTGAAACTCTGAAAGCGCTTCCAGTGGGGATGGAAAAATAGTAATGGTGATGGTTTAGTGGTGTTGGAGAAATTTGTTGGTTTTAGGGTTAAACAGAGGATAATTATTGCAAAATATTTCAAATTTAGCTAATTTCTGAAACAGACCCAGACTTTGAAATTCTCTGAAGGAAGWTTTTAATCTTTTCCTCATAAAAAAATACATTTGAACAGAATTTGCCATTTAATCGAAATATTGACCATAAAAAAAATGCAATATATGTTCACTAGGGGTGGATTTAAAGGATTCTGTGTCGACATTGGGTTTTTCTTTAATATATGAAAAAATAAGAGTAAAGCCAAAGTCAAAACTATGTGGAAGTAAACACCACGAATAATATTAGTTATTGAGTCAAAGTAAAAAGTTGTTTCTAATGAGTGGTAAAACATTTGTTCTGAAGRTTTGGAATGGAGTTTTATGGGATTTAGAGGTTTTTCCTGGTGTCATTCCATGTAGGAATTTTGTTGCACATATCCTGATTTTTCCCTGGGAGTTTCCACCACGCTTCCCTTGAACTTTGTGGGATCATGGCTGGAATATGAGCTCTGTTTGTGGATGTTTTGGACCCAGAATCCCAAAACAGAAACCAAAATCCTGCCATCACCTTGGGAAGGGTCTCTGCCCTGAGTGTGGGTATCCCACAGTTCCTACAGCAAACCTTTCCTGAGGGAGGGATGTGTGGAACAGCTGGATCTGCACCCCAAAGGTGCTCTGGGGCCACAGCCATGGAGTTTAGGGGATGGAGATGTGT
This sequence comes from Malurus alboscapulatus, assembly GCA_025434525.1. Classification (NCBI taxonomy): domain Eukaryota; kingdom Metazoa; phylum Chordata; class Aves; order Passeriformes; family Maluridae; genus Malurus; species Malurus alboscapulatus. The sequence goes on along the minus strand of JANSVG010000029.1, from coordinate 1,815,467 downwards.
GTTTGAAATTCCAAACTGGGCTCAAAGCTAGATTTTTGCACCCTAAAGATGGTCTGGAACCATGGCCATGGAGTTTAGAGGATGGAGATGTGTGTTTAGAATTCCTAAAGTGGTCTGGAACCATTGCCATGGAGTTTAGGGGATGGAGATGTGTGTTTAAAATTCTAAACAGGGATCGAAGCTGGATTTGCACCCCAAAGGTGCTCTGGAACCACAGCCATGGAGTTTCAGGGATGGAGATATGTGTTTGAAATTCCAAACTGGGCTCAAAGCTGGATTTTTCCGCTGGGCAGGTGCAGATCCTCGGTGGTTTTCCTGCAATCCCAAAATCTGCTTGGCTCTGCTGCTCTGGCAGTGTCGTGTTTGGGTTCCCACGGGTGGAATCGTGGAGTGGTTTGAGGAAAAGATCTCAAAGATCCTCGTTCTGTGTTTAGGAAGCTGAGTGTCCTCCTGGTGCGGCTCCAAGAGCTGCAGGGCCGTGGATTGCGGGTCTGGAGAGACAAAAAAAGAGGGAGAAAAACGGGAAATTAGTGCCTTGGAGCCATCCAAAAGGAAAACAGACAGAGATAAATCTGCCCCACACCGCAGCGCTCATTCCCTCAGCACCCAGAACCTCCCGGATCCCCGATGCTCCCTGTGAGTCAAGAAAACTCAAATATTGCTGCTCACACACATCCCCCGAGCAGAGCCATCCACCCTGACCCTATTATCACGATCCTTCACCCCAGGGGTGTCTGAGGGCTCCATGGGGCTCTCAGGATTTCGGGATTTTGGCCGGTGCCCACAGAGCCGTGTCGGGCGCGCTCCATTTGGGTTTTTTTCCCAAATTTCAAAGTTTTTTTTCCCCGACTCGGCAGAGCGGGGACACAGTGCCAGAAATAGAGGCTGCTGCCGATCCCACAGGATGTGCTGTGGTGTTATCGTGTGATTCATCCCCTACAAGGCCGAGCCGTCGGTCACCTCCAGACACTCTCACTTTCGCGCCCTCTGACACGCATTCAAAACATCCTCGGCGGGAGGAAAAAAAACCTCAGGATTGGGGTTTTAACTCCTAAAGGTCGCCTTGCCCGGGTTCCGGTGTTGAGTTTTGACTTTGCTGCCTGGTCCTTGAGCGTGGGGAGGGTTTTCTGTSATTTTTCTGTGACGTTTTTGTGAGGTTTTTCTGGCTCGGAAAATCCGGTTTGGATGCTGATCACAGCGATGGCCGTGGAGAGGGACTCCAAAAAACCCGTGGTGGAAACCACTGAAATCGATTACAAAGAGAATAAATCTGGCCCAGATGTTGTGATACAACCGAGCTGAGGGCAGGAGGGAGTTGGGACTGGGGAAAAGATCCAGGAAAGCTGGGAGAGAAATGGCCAGAGGCACCGAGGGGCTTGCAGGAGGGTTCTTCTTGTAAAAAACTTCTGCTCGGTGGCACCAATAACACCTTGGGCAGGTGAGCAGCTGCATTTGGACACTTTCACTTTCAAGATTGCACATCCTGAACGCCCCCCACCATGCAGAACAGCAGGAGGATGGATAAACTTCCATTGGAAGGGTTTTGTTCCCTTGCCATGAGTGGTTGAGAGCCACCGCTGTCTGTGCACTCGGTGACTCTGTTTAATTAACGGGATTTAATTTATTTCTGGACCCTTTTTTCGGAGCTGGGCTCTCGCCGGTGGTCGCCCCTGCGGGTCCGGGCTCTTTTCCCTTGCGAGCTCGCAGCACTAGATGGCAGTGTGATGGCAAAAAACTGCCCTGCCGGGCAAGAAAAATCAAATTTCACCCCCAAAACCACCCGGGATGAAATTTAAAATTTGAACGCGAAACAGCCAGGCCTTCAAAATGCCTCTCCAAGCTCCTCAAATTCCCAGAACGGGCTCTGGGAAGAACCAGGACAAGGTCTCCACTGATGATCCAATGGCACGGGAGCGATGCCAATTTGTGCCACCCACAGATTTGGCCCACAGCAGCCTCACAGCCCAACTCGTGGAGGATATTTGGGCAGGAGATTTGGGTGAGGTCTAACATGCAGAAGCACTAAAACAAACAAACATGATATTTTTCTTCAAAATTAAGCTCAGGACTCCTCACCAGGATCATGTTTGGAGCTGCTTTGCGGCCCCAGAGGCCGTGGCGCAAGAAACGAAGCTGTGGATCATCACATTTCAGATCTCTGCGGGATTTAATCCTAATTTTGTGGGCCCCAAAAGGGGGTTTAAGTGGAGCAATTTGGTTTTCTGTAGGGAAAATTCCATGCCATGGAAGCACATGGGGTACGTGCGTTCGCGTCTGTTTTCTTAGGTCTGGATTAGCGCCCTCATTTATGACCAGGCCTTTTTTTTTTTAAAAAAAAAAAGGAGGAAAATGTCACAGTATAGAAAAATAAACAGGGTAAAAATAAGTGGCAGAAAAACCATGCTAAACATGGCCCTTTCTGGACGTCACCAAGACCAGCTGCTGGCCCGGAGTGAGATCTGAAGGTCTTTGTTAGGAAACGTTATTGCTGAGATTTTCACTGTTTGGATTTCCTGTTTTCCTCACTTCTGGACCCTTTAACTTTTGTAATCTAAGCAGGGTCAGCTCTGGTCATCCGTGGGGAAGCAGGCTGGCTGTGAACAACAAGTGCTGCTGGGGAGGCCGTGGGTGAGAGCTGGAACCAGCCAGGATCCCCAGCAGAGGCTGCTCCGACCTCTGGCCACTGCTGGCCAAAAGGCTGCCCTGCCTGAGCTGCATCTGAGTGGATAAAAACCACCCAGCCTTGGTTTGGAGACACTGAGCGATGGGAAACCACCCACTGTCCTTCAGGAGGGCTTGAAGCTGGGAATTGCCTTTGATAAAAACGTCTCCATTTTGGACAAAACCTTGGGTTTAATCTCCTTGTCATCGCGCCAGGTTATACCTGTCTGTGTTTCTCATGGACGTTTTTTGCACAACTCTTCGATGCCCAGATAATGATACGCTCCAAAAGATGCTCCAAGAGCCATCATCGTTTAGAAAAAACTTTAAATTCTGATGGGAACCAACTGATCTCTCTCAAAAACCTTAATATTTTTTAGGATGTGCCAAAATCCTTTCAGGTCTGACCATCCACGAACTCCCCTGGCAGTGGCAGTGCCATGAATGTTTTTAGCAGCTCTGGGCTGGAGTGGGGATCTCTCTTTGTGTCTCCCTTGGCTGGACACGGGGACACTTTGCTCTGTAATAATTAAAGCAGATTCAGCTCTGGGTGAAATGAAAGCAGTGTAAAGGTGCAGGACTGAAAATAGACAGAGTTTTTAAAGTCCCACCCTCTTTCTGGCAGGGGATTTTATCCCCATCGTGGTAGGTGCTGCTCTGTTGTCATCTCAGGTTATTTGTCACTGGTGGTGTTTTAATTTTCTCTGAGTGGAGGGATTAAAACTCTTCAACGTGGCCAGGTACCAGGTGAAGCTGGGAATAAATCTGTCTGTCAGCTTCGTGGAGTCTGAAGGAACAACTGCCAAAATGTGCTGAGCTCGTTTTTTCATCCTGGATATGCTTTTGTGAAAATTAAACTTGGTCCTGTGTCACCATCCCTGGAGTATGACTGGGAATCCCTCTGAGCACCATCAGCACCCTTCTTCTCCTTTGTACCATTCCGTTCGCGATTTCAAACCCTGATTTTGGCCAGCTGGCTCTGCTCTAGAAAGTGATCTTCACAGGGCTGAAAAGCTTAATTCCCTTCCTGATTATCCGTGGACCGTTTTCTCACATTTATCCATGGGCTTTTCTCAGGGCCATCGTGGCACAGCTCATCCCTGAATTCTTCCACGACAGTGAAATCTTTCCAGCCTCAACTGGAATAAAATTCAGCTTTTTTGAAGGACAGACAGGAAGACTTCCACAGGGTTTAATTTGTCCCCAGGACCTCCGCCCAGCATTTTGGTTTTCACCTTCAGCTCTTTAGGCATAACTGATGGAGTTTTTTAGGGCTTCTCTTCTCATTTGTGGTGTCGCTTTGAAGAAAGGCAGAGAAATCACCTGGGGTGATTCTCCTGGGGTGAATCTGAGTTGTTCATGAGTTTGGAGGAGGAGAATTGTGTTCCTGGGTTGCTGGTGGACCATGTGTGGTTCCAATGAGGTTCTCAGGGATCTGGAGGTGTCAGAGCAAGGAGACCCTGACTCCTGCTGTGGTGTCTCCGTTGCCTTCCCAGCTCCAGGACGGGATGGAGCTCCCATCCCTGCTGTTCCAGAGCAGGTGGACTGGGCAGCAGCCCCATTTCTCCCACTCCCTGACCTCCCAGCAGCGCTGCTCCAACAGGACGTGGTGATTTACAGGGCCCAGGGCCAGCAGGAAATTCCGACCTCCGCCCCCCGGAGCAAGGAGGAAGCCGGAGGAGCTCCGTGAGTCAGAGCCGCTCCTGAGTCACCGCGGACGCGGTTCCTGGGCTGGTGTGTGGGGTCAGGAGCCCTGGTCACCGCTCCCTCCTTCCAGCTGGAATTGACTCCTGCCGGGGTTGTTTGAGGAGGAAATGCGCGTGGAAAAAAACCCGGCTTGGTTCATGCTATTCTTTCATAAACAACTTATGGCAGGTGCCTGGCAGCTTATGATAATTAACGGGGTATTTATTGGGATCAGAAAATACACCGAGCTGAACAAGCGTCTCATCTGTCCTTGGCTGGCTGCAGTGGGATGGGGTCATTCTCAGTCTGGCTGCAGATAATAAATCAAAGGGCTGGAGGAGCTGCAGGAGAGAGGGCATGAACTGCCCGAACATTCAGCTCATTGTGGCGGCAAAGGCGAAACTTTCCCAGCCACGTTTCCACTCATCTCCAACCCAGTTTCTCCCTGCAGGTGGCTGGGCTGAGTTCTCTGAGCAAACAGAGCTCCCTTTACCTTGGCTAAACCATGATTTTGCTCCAGAATGAGCCTTGAAGGCCGTTTGGGGCTGCCAGGGCGAGCGCACCCAGCTCGGGGCAGCGTTTGGGGTGCTCAGGGAGATGCTGCCGTGGTGGGATCAGCTGGTGCCGGGCTCTGGGTGAGAATGGAGCACAAAAACGAGCAGAGTGGCTGAGGAGGAAACAGCCAGGAGCTGGGGGAGTGGAGGAGGGATGACTTTCCTCTGATGTCAAAAATCCCATCATTCAGCGCTCGCCGTGGAAAAGGCGAGAGGAGAGGAATGTGGAGAGAGAGAGAGAGACAGGGGAAAGGAATGAAGGGAAAGGACGTGCTCATTTTTCTCCTGAATTTTGTAGGCTGGGCTTGTCCACCCCAGCAGGATGGAGAAATGAGCCTGATCCTGGGTGCCAAGCCCTGCCCAGCCTTGCAAACCCCAGGGGTTGTTCCCGACCCCATCCCGATCTGGACTTGGTTAGTTCTGCCTTGATACGAATAATCAGGGAGAGAAAAATGCTCAAGAAACTTACAGCAGTTCCCACAGGGCTCTCTGTGCCTGAGCTTTTGTTTCTGGCACTTTGAATTTCCCGATCACTGTRAGAGACCCAGCTGTCCCAGGATTTCTGCAGGGCTGGGAGAGAGGAGCAGGACTGGATGGAAGTGAAGAAGGAGGAGAGCTGGAGCTGCCCTGGAGCCCTGTCCAGGTTCCTAATTCTTCCTTCCCAAGGGGCTGATTTCAAAAAGGTTTTGCCAGGTTTTGTCCTTCGTGCATTTCGCTGTGTGCCGTTGCCTGTAATTAGTTTCTCAACTGAAAAAGCTTGCTCAACTGGAAAAAAAAAAATAAAAAAAGGAAAGGAAAGGAGAAAAAAAAAATAAAAAAGCAAAACCAACCCCCCACATTTTTGGCAATGGGTTGTTTTTCTAAGCAATTAATTAAGCGCTGATTTTAAAAGAATTTGAATGAATCCTTCCACTCTATGTCAAGCATGGATTTTGCATTAATCACTTCACTACTCGCTGACTGAATAAGGACCGAAAAAAAAAAAAAAAAAAGACGCAGGGAGTAAAAATTTCCCCAGGAAATGAATCAGACGAGCAACCTATGCCTCATCTCGCCTCCTCCAAACGAAGAAAGAGACGATTTTGTYAATGGTGGGTCAGTTTACAAACGTGTCCTGCGCGGGGTGAGTCAGAGCCACTGACCCATCTCCCAGCAATGCAGCCACAGATGCAGCTCAAAGCCAGCTCAAGATAAATTCATTTCTTCAAGAAATGAATCCTCGTGCCCGTGGTGGGCATGAGGGTGAAAATGCAATCTGCCCGTGTGTCAGCCAGCTCTCGCTGCGTTCAAAACCACGGTCAAAATTCCCTCTCTTGTGGGAGCAGAGTCATCCCTCAGGACGTGGAATTGTGATTCCCATTTGCTGATGAGGAGGAAATGTGGATTTTTGTGAGACAGAGGTGCTGTGGGCACCTCCAACTCGCTGCACGGGAGTTTAAAGGAGAGGGGACAGCATTTCTGTAGGATCCATGTCCTTTCAAATGTTCCCAGATGGGCATCACCCATCTGAGATAAAAACCAGCAGCAGGTGGGAAGCGCTGCTGTCTCTGGGTTTGGCTGCAATGGGTTCCAAGTTTGGAGTTTTCCACAAAGCTGGACAAATATTTATGGTTTTTTCCCCTAAACACCAGCCTTTGTAAACGTTAGAGCTGTTAAGGGATGTGTAAAAGCTGTTGTCACAAAACCACCATCAGGATTTGTTGTTGATGTTTTGGTTGTGGGAGACGTAATGAGATTTAGCAGAGAATCTGAGCTGAACGAGGAAAATTTTAATGGTTTTCCCTGGTGCCACTTTCCCCAGCTCTTCCGGAGACTAAACCTTGTTAAGTGTGTTGGTCCTCGTGGTTTTGGGGTTTTTTTTCAGTGAGTTTTCTGAAGCTTTCCAGGCTGTAAAAGTGTTTAGGTAAGAGGATATTTGGTGGGTCAGTGATGAGATCACAATTTATTGCTGGCTGAGATCCATCCTCTGGTGTCCTGAAGTGGGATAAGAGGAATGGCTGAGAGGTTGCAGGACTTTTTTTTTAAAGATAATGTTCATCTTTGGCAAGATCTTGATATTAAACCAGTTCTTAGACTGTTTATTGGTGCAGCTTTTCAGTCTCTTGGCTCAAAGTTCGCAAATATCAGCAAAGTGGCAACACTGGGGCAAAAAAAAWGTTGGGAAGGGGGTAGAGAAGGGCAAAAAAAATGAGTCAAATTKAAGTTTTGGAAGTCCTTGGCCAACACTTTGACCATGAGTCCTCTTCTCTTTAGGGTTAAACATTTCCTCTTGGAAAAAGAGCCTGAGGCTCTCGATTATCCACGAAAACCAGGCCGGGGCTTTGATTTGTAGGGTTTTGTCTGCCACGCTTTTCAAAGGGATCGAGCTTAATTTTGATCCCACAAGAAAACCTAAACTCGACGGTGCAAACGAAGCTCCACTTTCCCCCTCTCATCCTGAGGCATCGTTCCCCAYCCTTTCCTCCTTCCAAAAAAAAATGTAAAATAAAATTTAAAAAAAAAATAAATTGGTGCTTTGAATCCAGTGCGTTTGGGGGATCGGTGTGGGGAGAACAATTAAAGCGACGATCTGTGCGCTCCGAGGAGAAAAGGGAGCTGCGGTAGCTGTGCTTTGACAGGTCTTTGGAGGATTTCAAGGAAGTTACACCCACTTCATTCATGATAATCGGCTGTTTAACAGCCGAGCAGCTCAGTGTTGTGAATGAGAAGGGAGCGTGTTTTGGCTTGCAGAACAACTCCTGCACATCTAATGCCTCGCTCATCAAAAANAAAAAAAAAAAAAAAAAAAAAAAAAAAAAAAAAGAAAGAAAGAAAAAGGAAAAAAAAAGGGAAAAAAGAGAGAAAAAAAAGCTGTCTTCATTCTCGAAATGAAATTAATGGATGCAAGGTTTAGTGGAGGAAAAGTAATCCCCAACAACACCCAAAGCTGCGTCTTCTTTTTCTGGAGAAATGGAGGATCATTTTGCCTCCCTTTTGACATATTTTTGACTAATTATGGCTGGACAAGTTGGGGGAAAAATGCAGCCTCTGAATGGCCTTTGATGCAGCTAAAACCATGTCTTGGTGGCTTTTTGTGCGTTTGATCAGGATTTCCAGCTGGAACGCTGGGTTTCACATCATTTTGGGGGCAAAAAGAAAACAGAAGGGAAGAGAATGTCAGGAAGGGATGAGTTTTGGTTTGGATGGATTGCAGAGGGTCAGTGGGCTCTGTGCTGTGCCTCAGCAGACTCATTGATTGGGAATACATTGATTTTTTTTTTGAGTGCTGGAGGTGGATTTGTGGRATATCTTGATTTCCTGGAGTTTCCCTGTGATGAATTTCCTTTGTGTTATGGACCCCAGAGAGTCTGGGATGAGTCTTGGACGGTTCTTTTGGGTTGATGCTGGTTAAGATATGTTGAATTAAAGGCAAGAATAGTTTAAGAGATTATTTCTACCTTCCCTAATTCCCAGTTCTTTGGGAATAAAATGTTTTTTTTTTTTTTGAGGAGCAATGCATACATCCATCCTCCAGCAGGCAGGGAAGGGATCTGCCCTCATTGATTGGGAATACTTTGATTTTTTGAGTGCTGGAGGTGGATTTGTGGAATATCTGGATTTCCTGGGGTTTCCCTGTGTTGAGTTTCCTTCTGGTCATGGCCCCCCGAGAGTTGTTTTCAGCTGATTCTAGATAGAATACATTGAATTAAAAGCAAGGATTGTTTAAGGGAATCTTCCTACTTTCCCTAATTCCCAATTCTTTGGGAATAAAATGGCTTTTTCCCCCAYGCACAGGGGAAGGGATCTGCCCGTGCCTGGGCAGGAAGGAATGCAGCTCCTTTGATCCAACAAACACCCACAGGTGGTTGCAAAACGTTTTTCGTGGGGCTGAGCTGATTTTATTAATTGGAGTTGAGGAAGAAATGCATGTAATCATTTCCCTCGCCGCTGCTCATCTGGATTTGGGGTAAAAGTGCCAGCTGGGATGGTTTGAGTTCGAGCAGGATTTGACAAAGCATTAATTGGTGCATCCATCGAGGGTTGTGCTGTGTTTGTGGAGCTGACCTCTCTCTGAAAGAGGGAATTTTGCTCAAAAGGAGCCAAAAAAATCGATTGGAGAAAACACAATTCCATCTGATGATCTCCCATCTTTGTTCAGCAGCTGGGAGCCTCTGATGGAAGGTGGGAAAACAAGTTTTCTCATCCTTTTTGCACTAAAATAATTCCCAGAAYGGCATTTGGCTCAAGGCAGGATCCCACCAGAGCCCTTTCCACTTAGAAATGGGGGAAAAAAGGGCAATTTGGTCAAAAAGGGCTGAAGGCAAAGATGGATTGGATGGAGCCTGAGATGGGAGGGAGGGTGGGGATCACTTCTTCATCTCCTACAAAATAAATGAACGCTCTCCTTTCTTCTTTTCCTCCACAGAACCGCTTTGGGGCAAACCAAGAACCGAGCAGATTTTTTTTTTTCCCCACTCATTTTCACGGTGAGTGAATCCTCTTTTCTCCCCTCCTGCTGTCACATCCCACTCCAAAATACAACTTCAGGTTCCAAGGAAAATCTCTCTTTTCCTAATCTTTGCCCTGATAACACAGAGCTTAATTTAGCAGCAGCCAGGCAGAACATTTGGGTTTTGTCATCCATTTCCAAAACTATTGTTGGCTTCTTCTTCCTTTGTTTCCACACACCGCCACCCCCAGCTCGTTTCAGATTTACATTTTCTCSGAGGTGCCAAAAGATAAGTTAATGCCAACTTGATGATTAATTAACTAATACTTCCCTCTRCCCTGAGATGGAAAGCTTTTATCTGAGTCACCTATTAATTATTATTTTATTTGGTGCTGCATGGGTACGTTTGAAGGGATTCACGTTCCGCCCTCCTGAGAAATTTGGGCAGGAATTTATAGAAYTAAGGAAAGCCAAAGGAACCTTCAATTTGTTATCAGAAAATACGTCTTAATGTTGAGATCAGGGGGCTTTTAATATCTGTATTTTGTAAGCCCCAAACAATGTCAGAGTTTCGCTGTCAAAATCGCTGGAAATACCCAATTCTGAGGTTTTCCAGCATCCTCAGAGATGCAAAAAACAGGAAAAAAGTGTGATTTTCCAGAGGTTGGGAGAGTGGCTCAGCCATTCTTAAGCTCAGCCTATTTCTTTGAGCTTAGAAAAGGAAAAACATACCTGGGGGGCTTCCAGTGCGGGAATTTCCAGGAGTAYTGGCACATATCCCTTATTTTGGGAGCTGGGAAGTGGCTGCAGACATCTCACCCCAAGTCAGAGTCTTCCCAGCGGGATATTTGGAATTCAAGTTGGAATTCAGAGCGAGAGAATCGTTATTTAAAGTGCYATAAACTCATTAAGTGAACAAGTTTAATGAAATAATGATAAAAGAGTGGGGTTGGACAATGATGATAAATTTATTGGTGGTGAGTTTGGTTACCTCATCTCCTTGAAATCATGATTAGGGATGAGGTAAGTGAGAATTTTATGGCAATGGTGCATTTTTTATGGCACCTGAGAGCCCATGGGAGAGATCCTGCACATCCCAGGGAAAATCCCCACCAGGAAGAAACAGGAGGACCCCACACAGCAGGAAATCCCAAAGAATTTCAGGAGCTCTGTGCCCAAAGGTGAACCCCTCAAGGCAATAATTTGGTTTTGAGGGGTTTGAAAAACCTCTGTGTGCATCGAGATCCATCTCTGCCCCTCTTTCCCCACTCCTGGATGTCCCAAAAGTTGTAATTGATGTCCCCAAAGGCCACTGCAGRGTAAATATTGAATGGGAATGACACCTGTGGGTGGAGACACCACGATCATACAGCCTGGGACCCTGTGTGCTCATGGGATCACCCCATTGTCCTGCTCCTGAGAAATCCAGCTCCAAATGCCCTTTTTGCTGTGCTGAAATCCAGGCCCAAATGCCTTTTTCTCTTTTCTAAAATAAAGGTGCAAATGCCTTTTTCTCTTATATGTACTCCAGGTCCAAATGCCAGGGATGCTCAGGGTGGGCCCTGCCTGCAGCCCAGAACTAAAGGCAGGAGGGACCTAATGTTTTTCCAAGCCCCTTGTGGCATTCCTGGCAATTCTCTGCTTGTTCCCATCCCAGTTTTCCATTCCCATCCCAGTTTTCCATTCCCATCCCAATTTTCCATTCCCATCCCAGTTTTCCATTCCCATCCCATTTTCCATTCCCATCCCTGTTTTCCATTCCCATCCCAGTTTTCTCTTCCCATCCTAATTTTCCCTTCCCATCCTAATTTTCCCTTCCCATCCCCGTTTTCCCTTCCCATCCTAATTTTCCCTTCCCATCCCCGTTTTCACTTCCCATCCCCATTTTCCCCTCCCTCCCCATCCATTCTCCACCCTTTTCTCCCGCACTCATCACCCTCTCCCAAACACAACGTGCTCATTCCTGCCCTGAATCCCCTGCTCCATGTGAACATTCCCTAATTTTAAAAACCTTTAAAACCCTTTCTCCGGGCTGCATTTCAGTGGGAAGAAGAGRGGAAAGTATTCCCAGTTCCCATCTCAAACCAGCACTGGCAGCCTGGGTTATTTTGTCCGACGTGTGGCTTTAAGTGACGCCTTTGCCATCTGTTCCGTCTGCTAATTATGAATGCAAAACAAACGTAGCCCACAATTGCTTCATTTAGAGTAAGAGAGACGGCAGTGACCAAAATAGTTTTATTTTGGTGTCAGATGCTCTTTTTATTMCTCCTGTCTCTTCCTAATCCCAAGCAGGTCTGGTTTCTCCCTCTCCCRGTTTGCAGCGCGTTGATCCTTTAGGGTTTTTGAGGGACAATCCCACAAATTAAAAATCTGTGCTTTTCAACAAACAAAACTGTTCGTTTGTTGCTGCATTAATCAATTTGCTATCACAAAAACTGCTCAGGAGTTTGTTTTCTTCAAGGAAAGGGGGAAAACTGCATTTTTTTTTTGGACTGTGAGGGCTGATTTCAGATTTTCAGTTTTCGGTTCAGTTGTGAAGGTCTAAAATCTGTGAAGGGTGAGCTCAGGATCCCTCCCCTGTCCCATCCCTGATTCCCCTCACCATGGATGGGTTTTGGAGCCAGCCTGGAGCAGGACGATGAGAAGGAATGTTGAACTCTCCCTGTTGGGAGAAATGGGAGAAAATCTCATTTTTTGGCTGTCACTGGGATGATGAGGCAATAAAAAAAATCCCCATGGCCAGCAGAGGCAGCAAGGTGGATCCATGGGGGAAACCTCTCCCTAAATTCAACGACCTGAGCTGCATTTGCATCATATTATAGAAAAAAAAAAAAAACAAACCCTCTGAACCCTAAAAACTGGATTTTTCTCCTTATTTTCTGGGGATTCTGTCTACTCTGTGGAGTTTCTTACCCCAGATAATTTGGGATTGTTTTTCCTTTCACTGGGACGCACCAGCTTTTCCCACATGGCAGATATTACCCCAAAATATTTGCTCTAGGGGAAGCAACTCTCAGCTCCCCCTGTGAGCATTTTATTTCTCTTTTAAATTACCCTGTTCAAATGCACGGATAATGGCACTGGGAATGATGATAAAATGGGAGTGACTGTTAAAAATAATGATACACCTCAAAATGGGGCTGGGAAAAGGAAATCTGAAAGAGCTGCGGGGAAACAGGAGCTTTAGGGGACTTGGGGATAAAAATAGTGGCTTCCAGTTGGCAACCAAAACAAAAATGTGGCCCCACTGAGTCAATCTCAGCAGCAGAAATTGTTCTGAAAACCCAAAACTAGGAAGGTGTGGAAAGTGCTGGTGCTGCACCTGCAGTGGGGTTCAGCATCTTTTGGCCTCTTTGGGGTTTTTTTTTGTGGAGTTGTTTGGGTGGGAAGGGACCTTAAAGCTCATCCAGTGCCACCCTGACACCTTCCACCATCCCAGGGTGCTCCAAGCCCTGTCCAGCCTGRTTTTGGACACTCCCARGGATCCAGGAGCAGCCMCAGCCTCYCYGGGAATTCCTTTTCCAGTGCCTCCCCACGCTCACAGAGAATTCCTCCCCAATATCCCATCTCTCTTTCACTTCACAGTGATTTTTCTTGCTACTTCTACACTTTCCCTCCCCAGTGTTGCTTTCCAAATGCCCTCTGCAGTGGGGAGCTGTGCCCAGGGCTCCTTTTTGGGGCAGGAAGGGCTCAGCCCCAGCAGAGCTGGAGGTCTCTGCTCTGCAGGGTGAGGCTTTCCAAGGAAGCTGCAGGAGGATCTCGGAGGGGAAAAGCCAGGAATGTCCTCATTTGGAGGGCTGGATGTCCCCAGGCAGCTCCCCCAGGATGGGTGTGCACAGCCCCATCCCCAGAGGGGTGTGAGCAGCCCCAATTCAGCTCCGTGTCTGCTTGGATGTGGAATTTCAACTGATTTTAAGTGAAAATAATGGGATTTTCACTGCACGAAGAGCTGTGGATTGATCCCTTCTCCTGGCATGGTTTTGGAGGTGGAAACCTCCCTCAGGAACCTCTTGAACATCAGTCCAGATGTTTCCAAAGGTGTGGACCCCAAGGCAGGCGCCTCAACTCCACATTTTTGGGTTTGGGGTAGGGACACCAGCCTGGAAAAGGAACCAAGCAAGCTGAGGAAAGGGGAATTTTTATCTTGTGCACTTTTTTTTAACTCAGGAAAATGTGAGAAAATCACGTTTTTGTGATGATTTCTACATTTTCCTTAACTGTTAGGGCAAAAGCCAAGTCTCACATGGAGTTTTAACCTGTTGATTTGATGTTTTTCTTTCAGGTGGCTCCTCCCAAGCAAAAGCAAGCAGTCAGGTGAGTCAAATGTTCCCCTTCCCAGTTGATCCATGGAAGAAAAATGAGAAATATTGAGTGGAGGCAATTCTAAACTTCTTTGGATTTCAAGGACTGAGGGTTGGGAGGGCTGTGTACCCACATGAGCACTGAGGGGGATTTTAAAAACATTTCATTCCCTGCAGTGCCAAAGATTCCTTCACTTTGGACCCTAAATTTAACAATTAGACCTTTCTGGGTTTCTCCTCTGTCAGTAATGCCCTCACTGTGTCCTTTGGGGCTGAAAGRAAGGGACACAGCCCAAAGTGGCCCCAGCAGGTGACAATAATCTCAGGAGTGACGCTGTCCCCAGGTTTAGTGGAGGATCCCAGTGGCCACTCTCTCCTTTCCTGGGATGCTCTCAGCMCAGCTCTCCTTTTCCTTTCACATTTCCCCATTTTCCCTCTTCCCTGCCTTTCCAGGAGCGTTGTCACAGATGGAAAAAGCCCAGGGAATGTGGGTGCTGAGCCCTCCCCGAGCCCCCCATGAGGGTTTGGGGCACAGGGTGAAGGTTTGGTCCTGGATTTCCAACCCATGGGATGCTCCTCCTGCTCGGGGTGACACCAACAGGGAACCCTCAAGGCTGAGCCTGAGGAATTCTCTCTCCAGGCTTTTGTAAAAGCAAAGATGGGAGCTCTGGGTTCCCCTTCTGGAATTTTCTGCCTTCAGCAAAATACCTCACCCTGGGTTTGAAGGCATTTTAGATCTCACCTCGTTCCAACCCCTGCCATGTCAGGGACCCCTTTCCCAGCCCAGGTGGCTCAGGGTGACAGTGGGATCAGGCACCGAGCCCATGGAATTGGCTTTTCCTGTGCCTCTGATGGGTTTGTGGATCCCTGATTCCTCCTGTGAGGGTGGAAATCCTCGTTTCACACAGCACAGGACACAAAAGGAGCCCTGTGGAAAAAAGGAAAAGCAGGTGTTGGGTGATCCCACGGAATGTCCTCAGAGGGGCAGGATTTGAGATGGGGAGAGATGGAAAGAGGGCTGGAAGAACGAGATGGATTTCCTGCACCCAAATCAAGGAACAGAAAAAAAAAAGTCAACCAAAAAAAAAAAAAAAACCCAACAACCCACCGAGTTTAATTCTGTCCCAGACAAGATCAGCAGGCACCAGGCACAAATAGCTCAGGCTTTGATTTCATCTGCCCCTTCCTAAAAGTGGAAGGTGAAAAAATGACAGCCGAGCGTCTGCTTTGGGAACGGGCACCGGAGCGGGGGGAAAAAAGCGTTTTTAATGTGAATATCTGACCCCACCGCGCCGGGAGGACGAGCCCGACAGTCTGGTGGCAGCGAGTGGGTCGGACTTYGTTAAACCGGGATTCAGACATTTGCCGGGGAATTTGTCGGGGAGAAATGGGAGCGGAGCGGCAGCACCGCATCGCATCGCTGCGCATCCTCCCGGATAACTCTTCCTCTTTAACTCTGCGATCCGGAGCGGGGCTGTGGGGTTTTATATTCGGCACAGAGGTGCCCGCCCCGCCAGCCCTGCGCAGGCAGCGCCGCCCCGGCCGCCTTTAACTGCGGGCGCTGCAAAGATGATCCGCACTCGCGGTGCGCTCCGCCAGGCAGCATTGGTGCAGCCGTGCCGCAGTGCTGCGTGATCGGAATGCGAGATGGAAATACGGGGGGAAAGGCCACAAATGTGCCTCCTGCATTCCCAGTTTACACAAGTCTCCTTAGCAACTTGTCTGATTATTTTTTTTTTTTTTTCCTTTTTACCGTGCATGTGCATGCAGCAGCGTTGTCCCAAATCTCCAGCGAATAAAACATTCCCTGAGTTTTTAAACAGCTTCGGTTTGACGGTCTTGTCGCTGTTTTCCCTTTTCCTTTTGTTAAATTAGTGGCTTAATTATTTTTTTTTCCCTCCCCCTGTACCCTCCGAGAAGGACGGCGCTGGGGGTGGGGGCACTGTAAGAGTTTTCATTGTGACTTCCCGAGAGTTGGTTCCTTTCCAGTTGTTCACATCTCAGCATGTGGAATTATTGTGCTTTCTCCCGATTTGCCACAGAATTGGCAGTAGCCTGACATTGTTACTCACTGGAATTGCATTTGGAGCCGGCCTGATTTTTTTTTTTTTTCTTATAGTTTTCTTTTCTTTAACGTATTTATTTATTTTAATCACCCGCGTCTTTATTTATTTCATAACGATCCCTTTGATTTTGCAAACACGCACAGTGTATTTAACAGTCTGTAAAATGGAGGAGAGGAGGAAAAAAAAAAAAACCACCAGGGTGATAGGATTGTGACAAGCCTGTCCCCGAATCCCAATTCCCCTCCCCGTGCAATTTTTTTTTTTTTTTTTTTTTTTAGTTGCCTCCTGAAGAACCCCCCTCCCTCCCATAGGAGGGAGTGGCCTTTTAGGGATCAAGGTACGTTGGATTATTATTTTTTTTTCCCCCAGTTTGTGTGATACTTTATTAATAGCATGGGGCAAGAGAGAGAGGCTGAAGGGTGGGGAGAGCAGGGGAGGAGGGTGGAGAGAAGGAAAGACTTCTCCTCCAAGTCCTGTACCTTGAAATAACTCAAGGAGAAAAGCCTTGCAGCCTCACTTGAGTTGTTTCAAAATCTTCCTCGGTGCTTTTACTTTTTCTTTTGTTTCTATTTTATTTTTTTTCCCCCAAGGGTAGGGGGTAGCAAAAGAAAAAAAAACGACCCAGCCAAAAAAATTTTGAAGGCTTGATCTTGGCTTCTATACAAACAGATGTTGCCTGTCATTCCGTTGTTAAGCAGGCAGCAGATTGGAGCAAGCAGCAGCAGTTCAGGGGAAACTGCAGCAGAACTGGAAACTGGGAGATATAGATATATATAAATACATTTTTCTTTTTTTTTCTTTTTTTTTTTTTTTTTTTT